>VXBX01006414.1:585145-597098 GCA_013400415.1 Scytalopus superciliaris | reverse complement strand
TATTTTGCCTTCCTCTGCTTTTTTCTTTTTTTTTTTTTTTTTTTTTTTTTTTTTTTTTTTTGGAGCGCAGGGGCTGGCGCTGCTGCTGGTGCTGGTGGTGGCGGCAGCGTTTCCTCCTGCTGGAAGATGATGAATACATGAGGAGAGAGGCTCTGAGCCTGCTTCTGTGCTGCGGGAGTGTCTCTCCCTGCCTCCCTCCCTCTCCCTGCTCCTCTGTGAGTGTTTGGCTCCCCGGCTGTGTGTGCGCGTACACTGTGTATATATATCTGAGCTGGGAGGTTATTGCGAGCTTCTCTCAGCAGCGCTGCTCTGTACAGGAAGAAAGGCTCAGCTGCAGTGGTAGCATCAACAGCAGCATTAGCAGCACCAACTGCTTTTTTTGCCTTTCTTCCTTCCCTTCATCTCCATCTCCCTTTTCCCTTCCTCCCCTCCACCTCTTTTGGGGGATTGCTTTTGACTTTTTTTTTTTTCTTAATTATTTTTCTCTTCTACAATCCTTCTTATTTGATACTTCGTGGCTTTTTTTCCTTCTTCTTTTTTTATCCCCCTTCCTCTGAGAAGGAGGCACAGACACAAACACAGAGAAATAACGGAAAGAAAAGTACGTGGACTTACCCTGCTGCTGCAAACCCAAAGATAGCAGGTGAAGAGGGGGGTTGGCTTCTACCCCAAGGTAAAGCCCTGCCCCCTTTACCTCCTCGACACCTCCTCCGAGAAGGAGAAGGAGAGAGAGAGAAGGGGCCAAAGTGGAGGAAAGCAGGTCTTCTGCGGCTGGCATTTGGAGTACCGGGAGCCAGGAAGTGAAGGATGGTTGTGGTTACCCGAGCTGGCTGCAGGGCAGCTCTCTTCCTCTGGATTTTCAGCAGCATTAGCTGCAGAGCCAGGACTGCTCTGCCTGCATCTCGTAAGTACCCTTTGCTAAAAAAACATGCACAGTTTCAGCTCTGCAATAAACCGGAGGGAAATTCCCACAACTCTGAGGTTGATTTTTTTTATGTGTTGATGAATATTGTGTTTGATTTTTCTTGTATGTGTATGTGTGCACTGAGGTTTGATGCTGTTTGCGGTGCTCCAAATCAGATCTTTGGTGTAGATGATTTCACTGGTATCTGATGTGGAAAGTTGAAAGACTTGCTCCGTGATACTGTGTTGGTTTTGCTGTGGAGTCAGAGCGGGAAAGGAATCAGAAGCTGTTCAAAGTTTGGGGATAGTTTTTCTTTGGCTTATGGTTTGGTTTGCTTTCCCCCACCTTCCTCAGAAGGTATGCAATTTGCATTTGGCACTACTTCCACAGTTTTGTGAAGGAAAAGAGGAGATTTGAGCAGTTTCCCTAACTAGTGTATTCTAGAGGAGCAGCAAGAGAAAATTCTGTCTCATTTGAAGAGGAAAGGGTGATAATGAATTGATGAGAGGGAACTGAGCCAGGACAGCTTTTCTTGAGAGTGAAGTTTTGCTGTCCATAATAAAATGAGCAAATGTATTTTAGAGAAGATCAGCAACTGCCCTCCTAGGGAGGGCGTAAATAGTAGAGAAATGATCAAGCATCTGCTGAGGGCTGAACTTTCAGACCAGAGGATTGCAGAAACACCTATACAGGATCCAATTCTGCTATCAGTGTGAAAATTACAGCATATTCATTGATTTCAACGGGCATTAGATCAAATCTTTAACAGTGCACTGAGCTGTAGTTTCGAGCAAAACATTTGCAGGTAGATGTCAGTGTTAAGTATTTAGTTGTTCCTCTTCAGACCATCTAAAACATTTGCCATTTGCAAAGTACTTCTGAAATGCATACTGAGATGAAACTGCGTTTTTATAGAATCGTCAGAAATAGACACTGCTGCTGGCATACTGAGCTGTTCACAGAGGGAAGAAATGTCCTGAGATGTTACAGATGTGTTGGGATTGTGTATGTGTGAAGGGGCAGTGATTCTACTGACCAAGCGGGGAATTTCCATAGAATGCAATGTATATACTGCATAGAGATCTGCAGATCACTTTACTTACTTATTTGTTTCTTTGCTTGTCTCCTTGGGGGCAGGGATGAACAATGCAATGAACTGGAGCACTACTATACTTTCTCAGTGGATTTTTATCTGTTATCATCTGATACCTATTGAAAAATAAAACAATGTTATTGTTCAGGATTTGCTTTCACTTGCATATTTGTTTGTATGTCAACAGAAAATGCAGAGCAGTGTCTACGTTGTATCTAGGTCTCAGAGGCTGTAGGATGTTCAGTGATATTCCTGCCTTTGAATTAGCAGAAATACTGATCCTGAGGTTCACTGCTTAGTTTTGATCAGCTATCTGGTTTTTCTTAACTGTATTATTTCTTCATGGTCACGTCTCAGTGTCTGCATAACAGGAATGTCTGGGGGTAAAGATTTATGATTTAGGTTGTCAGAAATCTGTTCTTGGAAAACCAAGTTTCCTGCTTTTCTGTAATAAGGTTTCTGGGTCTTTTTGTTTGTTTTTGTCATCCAGTAACTAATGGCAGTAGTTTAACTTGAAAACGACCTGGAGTGGGTTATCTGATTACCCAACAAACTAATATTTAACTTTTGAAAGAAGTTAGTTGAGAAGTTAATGGTTGTAGTAACATCACTATAACCAGAAATTCCAGGAATAAAGGATATATCTAATCTTAATTACCATTTACTCACATGCATTCCCATCCTGACAAAGATAGTCAAAGATTTCTGTATATTAATTCACCTCCCAAGAGCTTATACACTTAGGGAGTGAGCATTTCATTTCTGACTCACTTCTGGAAGTGAAATGGGGCTAGATTTGTTTACTGGAAACACAAATAGAGCTCGAAGTACACGTCAGCCTTAAAATTACAAAAGGATTGTTCACATTGCAGTACATGCTGAAAATTCTTGTAAAGGCTTCCTGGTGCTTGGGAAGTGGCAGCACAGGGGGAACTCAAGTGCTGTGTCACAGTGTTCTGGTGCACCACTTCCCTGGTTATTGTTACATGCTTTGCTATACAAATTCATCACTGTGTTGTATTTTGTCAATATGCTGTATTTTTGGGGTGGTTTATAACTTTGTATGCAACTGATTGTGAATGGCACTGGAGAATTTTGTTTTCTGTTTACAAGATTAATGCACTTAGCTTTTTATCTTTTTTTTTTTTTAAAAAAAAACTCATCAGTTGATTTTGAGCATCATATTGGGAATACTTCTGAAAGAATTAAAACCTGTGTGAAATGTGACTTTGTTATAAACTTTATTTCCAACTACAATTTCATTTTATTCTCCGCTGTTACTTTCTATTTTGACTTTGAAGTAACTAACAACAGCAAATTTATTCTTTACAGTATTTTTGGGAAGTATGCAAGAGTTATGGTGTACAGTGAATAACAAATCCCTATAGATGAGCTTGCTATTCAGTATTTTCTTACAGTCTGCTTGTGCTGGCATAGAAAAGGTACAGTTTTCAGAAAGAATAGAACTGGACGTTGCTTATGTGAATATACTGCATCTCAAATGTTTGTTTACTTTGCAAAGCAAGTAAATCTGTCTCTGTCATTAAGATGGTGTCTCAGTAATACTGATGCAGAAGTGATGGTGTTGAAAGCTCTTAATCTCATTCAGTTTTATCTCAAGATGAAGTGGGTGTTGAAAGCCCATCTTGTAGTACAATAAGCATACTCTGTGTTACAGTATCACACACACTCATGCTCAGATCTTACTGTCAGTTCTATTCATGGTTATGTTTTCATACCTTAGCAATAAATTCTTCACATTCCTGCATTTTTTTGGTAATAAGCATAGAGGGATGAAAACACTCTTAACTTCTGGAATCAAGGCTAATGAACAGCTCAACCAGGAGAGGTCATCACAAGATAAAAAGTAACATGGAAATACAAATTTAGTGCTTTATAGTCTTTTACATGGCTAAGATGGAATTATGAGAATATGAATATGGGTAGACTAGCTTTCACTTGTATTCTTACAACAAACCAAACACACAAAGCAGTAAACTTGTTGCTTAATGAGAATGTAAAAGATATTCATTATAGGATCACCTGCTTTTGTGTGAAAGCAACTCACTAAATTCACAGCTAGGATTTTGTTGTTGAGTTTTTTGTTTGTTTTGGTTTTGCTTGGATTTTGTTGTTGCTGTGTCTGTTTTTGTGCAATGCAAACCTGATGGGTTTGGGACTGTAAAAACTTCTGCTTCTGATACTGGTCATGCTTTTGCTGTAGGTCCCATACCACTACTCAAGTTGAAATTTCAACCCATTTTACAGGAATTGATGCAGAAATAGGGGCAGCTATAGTAAATAATTAACGTGCATCTTTTAGCTTTGACTGCATGGCACCCAGATTTTCCTATAATAGTTTGGGTAAATGAGACAAGTACTGAAAAAGAATAGTGTCCCTTTTGAAAAGGCAAGGCATTGTACAAGGAACTCCTCAGAAGTTCTGGAATATATAGAATGGGTGAACCTCTCCTTCCAGATCATGGTGCTTGAAGGTTGGGTGTATGGGGTGTCATATATTCCATTAGATTCACATTTGGAAATAGTTCTCTTCCAGATAATTTTTCAGATGTCATGGTATTTTTGGAAATCTGAACAATTCCAGTTTTGTTTTATGTTATAGCTGATTAACATTTCTTAGTGTAGGTCCTGTTGTCTTGAGGTTAACTCAGAGATCCCACATAACTTAGTTTCAAGTATACCAAACCATTTTCATGTCGGTTTAATGTTTAATCATTTTTTTGCTGAAAGCATTTAAAAAAATACTAGGATTTCAGCTGGGGGCCTAAGTTTCCTTAAGACCATGGAATTTCATAACATTAAACATATTAGAACACTTTAGTTATAAATTAGACCAAAATTTACATCCCTCCTTGTATAATAGTATTGTTATTTGAGGTGCTGTACATCACTATACAATAAAATTTACAGTGAACAAGCAAGTTTTAACAACATTGCACTGACTCTTTAAATAAATATGTTTTTTCTAAAACAATACATTAACTTAGATGTGAATGAATGAAATAGTATCAAATTGTCTGCTGTCATTTCCAAATTGGTGACAGCAGTTAGGGCCTGAGTCAGTGCTGCAAAGCCAAAGTTTCAGAGTCTTTAACTTCTGTGTGTGTCACTTTGCACACAACCTGATTGCAGACATTAGTCTATAACAGCAGGTCTGGTTCAAAGTCTGATGTCGGTGGGCATTGAATCAATTTTAAATGTCATTGAATTAATGTTTCTAAAACTAGTTTTTGCTTGGGCTGTTTTTGCTTTTCTTGTGTGTTTAGTTAATATATTTATATTTTTAAGGTCTTATGCATATTACTATATGGTATGACACAGGAAGTGCTGCAGGAAGTGGTCCAGTCTGCAAGAAAGTTTGAAAGTGAAGTTAAAGACTATGAATTGAAAACTTGTTTCTGAACATTGGCTGTTTCTTTTACAAGGAGATGAGAAATAATTTTTTATTTTCTCTTTTTTTACTCAGGTACTTTTAACACATTTGAAAGGCTATTTCAGTTTATGCCGCTGCAATAGGAAATTATAATGTATTAGACATTAAACTGTATGTCTTCTTGAATAGCTCCCATTACTGCAGGACTGTGACAGACAGTACATTTTCGTAGAGATGTTCTTTAGGAATTTCAGCTTGGATCTCTAAATCTTATAAAGCATCAACTCTCATGTTCAATGTCTAGTATTTATCACAATGTTTTTGACTTTATAAGACTGTAATACTTCTAGTGTTTGGGACAATAACAAACTATGCACAAACTATGGGGGTTTTCTACATTTTCTTTTTCTACATGTGCAGAAAGTGATCTGCCTTTGAGCAATTTAACTCATAGGCCAAACATAAAATAACTAGTTAAATCTTGAGGTTTGCCCCTGCCAGTGTCTGTTTCCTAAATATCTGTCATGCCTAGTCTTAGAAAAGTGCATGGACTTGCAAATGTGTTTCAATCACTTCAATTAGAAAATATTAGAGAAGGAACATCTACTTCATCAAATGAAATGATGAGCGGCTTTGTAATTTTTTCAGTCTTAAAATTTTTAAAGAAGAAATTAAAAATTATAACATGGTTTCCAAAATTCACATAAAGATGGAACCCTTCTTTAAAACAGGGGACAAAGAGGGTGGTCCAGTAGCTTGAGCCTTCTCCCACTGAAGGAAATAGAAGTTGTGTCATGGACTTTAGGAACAGTGTGGTTAAGTTTTTTGTTAGTGAGAAGTTCATGGTTCAGTCCATTGCTATAAGATACTACAAATGATTAAAAGGTTCTTCAGACTTCAGCCTTTGAACTAACATTGATTTTATTTGTATTGCACTTCATTTATTCAGCTGTTTCATTGGCATTGCATAGGTAGATCATCCAAGACCACCAACTAATTGCAGAACATGTTAAATCTCTAAATTTGGTGGTGTAGGAAATTGCAGTAATCAGTAATCAATTTGAGCTGTTTGCTCCTCCAGCTTTGAAGACATAGAGATAATAAAAATACTCCCAAGTCCAATGTTTAACATTTATGAAGAGCTTGGGCACTTGATTTTAATAGCTCTGCAATTTTAAAAGCAACTTTACAAAGCTGAGACCTTTCCTGCCTAAGAAATTTTCTCAATATTCATTCACTGTTGTAGTAGCCAACCTTTTCCGATTTGGTCTTTAAGCCTGAACAGCTGATAATTCAGAGCAGAAAAGGATATTGACATTCACATTTACCTCTACCTAAAAAAGTCTAGATAGTTTTTCTGGCTTTACAGTCTTGTGGTGGAGAGATGGTCCTTTCAGACATTTAATTAAGCAAGCGGTCCTGCTCCTGCTAAACCCACTGTGGGACTGAAATATTTACTTACACTTAGGGTTCATAATTTGATGCTAATATTTATCACCATTTAAAATATTTATCAAATATTTTATTTTCAGCTGTCTATGGACTCAAAAAATAAGTTTTAAATAAATCAGGGACTAATATTGACTTCAGCACAGCTAGAAACTTTGTTGCCAGATTTTGCATTTGTATTGGTAAAACCTCAAGTTGGGTTACAACTTTCAACGTGTAAATAAAACAAGTAGCTAAAAATACTTTACAGTAGCCATGAAACTTCAGTTTCAGCCAAAGGATCTTCCATGCCACAAAGAAATGTGGTATTTTAGTGTGAACATTTAGTGTTTGTCTTTAGAAATTTTAAATCTCAGCTTAAAGGGAAAGTAACATTTTCTTGTAGTAATTTAATGACTGTCTAAATATAACATAAACATTGTTTGATTTTGTAAAACTGCTGTATCATTTAATATTTTGTAACCTTAGCCATGGGAAATCAGCCATATACATGCTACATTTATGTTTTCTGTTTCTACAGTGTAGGAATTATCTATAAGAATTTTTTTCCCATCAGATCTAGAGGGGTGCCACTGTCTGGGTTTTTTTAATCACTTAGATGTTGCTACATATGTCTCTTATTGATTGCTCAGTCATCTTGTGTGCTTAAACTGTTTTATTGTGAATCCACTGAAAACCTGGATGGAATTTAGAGGGGAGTAATATAGAAGATCAGCAGATGAGCTGAGGAGACTGCGAGGGTCCATTTCCATAAGGGGTAGCAGGAAGTCTGTGATGGAAGGTTTGCCAAAGAAGAAAAGGGAGAATTACTGCCATAACAAATGGAAGCTTAAAAATATATGAGCCTAATGCAATAGGATACAACAGAGCAGGCAAGGGAATCTCAATGTATTTTAGCTTTTCATCTTTTGCCTAATGGCTTTAAGTGTGGTTGGTGTAAAGTTCTTTAAACACTGTTTGAAATGCAGTTAAATTGGGATGTGCTTTTATTTGAAGTTACATGTATGGGAGTAGTAGCAATGCTATGGGTGGGGAAAAGCCTGACATATTTAAAACTAAACCAACGAACAGGAAAACAAAAAACTTAAATTTACACCCTGTTGATCCAGGTTTCACACACAGATGACTTCCTAAGGTCTCTAGACTCTGCCCAGATTTTCATAGGAAGGGCTTGTACTTATTCTTTTCCCTGAATACAGATAAAAATTCAAATATCTTGCAAAATATTAGGAAAAATGAAAATAAGAAAAATAAACTAATTTTAAAACACGATGAAAAATTAAAATAATGGTGTCCCATCATAGTTTTGGAAGAAAAAGGCGGGGGGGCTATGCTGAAGGGAGGTTGTCTCCCATCCAGTAGCAGTAACCTGTTTTCTTTCTGCTGAGGAATGGACCCAGAGGGAGCAGCTTGCCCTGTGCACAGCATTCCCATTGCATTAGGAGAGGAGGGAGCTTCTGTGAGAATTGGAGTCACAAGCACATTCTGTGTAGGGCAGGCTCTGCTGGCTGGATGCTCCCAGGCTTCAGTGAGCTGTACTCTCTGATGTTCTTTCCATTGGTTTTACATCCAAAAAATTATGCTACTGGGCATACTGTCAGTTATATGATGAATGTCCTACCTGCTTCTTCCCTGGTACAGCCAAGCTGTTAGAAATGGTAGCAGAATTCCCTACAGATAAGAGAAGGTATTCACTACAGTTCCAACCTTCTTCCAAAAAACACACACCATCAGACCACACACCCATTTGCTTCTGCTCTTGTTTGCTATTTTCACATGTGTACTTCATCCTTTTGTTAATCATCTTACCCCCTACTCTCTGCCCTTTCCCCACCCTTTTCTCCAGCAATAAACTGAACCCACTGACTTCTATTAGATTTCCAATGATTCATCACCCTATCGAGTAATTTGCTGAGCCTGAAAGTAAGGGAGATTGTCTTCATTGATTCCTGATTAATTCATCCATTTGTGAAAGCTAGGTACACAGGTAATAACTCAATTGAAATCCCTTCACTGCTTAATTGCTGTGCCGTAATTCTGGCCTGTTAAATCAGATAATCAGATATTATGAATGAAGTTAGGGTTCATTTTTTTCCCAAAACAATTATTAGAATCATTATAAGGAATGCTTTTATTAACTTTGTTTATAATTATTTATGAAATTCAGATTTAATCTTTAGGTTAGTACAGCGCATATATTTTATACATATGGAAAAAATTTTGTCAAAGGAATGCTGTGAGTGAATTATGGTCCCAAATCTACATATTTATAGCTTATAAGGCAAAAAGGATCACTGAATCCAGATAGAGTGATATGATAGACTGTGTTACTACCTTTATCTGCTTTGCACATCATGGCATCAATGAACAACAGAATGCTTTGGGTTGGAAGGGATCTTTAAAGTTCATCTAATCCAACCCCACCTCCATAGGCAGCAACATTCTACTAGACCGGGTTCCTCAATGCCCAACTTGACCCCGAACACTTCTAGCTTCTCTGGGTGGTCTGTTGCAGAATTCCTTCCTTTCTACCCTCTTTAGTTTAAAAATGTTCCTTCCATACTCTCAGTACACACCTTAGTAAAAGGTCATTCTTCATTTTTCTCGTAGGCCCCCTTTAACTATGGAAAAGCTGCTGTAAGGCCTTCCTGGAGCCTTCTCCTTTCCAGCATAAACAACCCCAACTCTCTCTGCCTTTCTTTATGAATGGGAGAAGCCCTCTGCTCATTTTCATGGCCCTCATCCTGACCTGTTCCCACAAGCCAATGTCTTTCAGCTGCTGGGCTCCCTAGAGCTGGACAAGCACTCCATGTGGGGTCTCAGGAGAGGAGAGGGGCAGGATCACCTCCCTCAACCTGCTGGCCATTCTTCTTTTTACACAGCGCAGGGTACTACTGGGCTGAAAGTGCACATTGCCAGCTTGTACGTAATTTTTCATCTGCCAATATTGCCGAGCCCTTCTCTGCTCTCAATTCACTCATCCTCCAGTCTGTATTGGTACCAGGGATTGCCCCAAGCCAAGTGCAGGACCTTACACTTGGCTTTGCTGAACGTCATGAGGTTCACATGGGACCACTGCTCCAGCCTGTCCACATCTCTCTGGATGGTGTCCCATCCCTCAGGCATATCAGCTGCACCGCTCAGCTTGGTGTCATCCACAAACTTGCTAAGGGTTCACTCAACCCCACTGTCTGTGTCATTAATGAAGATACTTAACAGTACTTGTCCCAGTACCCCTGAGAGACACCACACATTACTGATCTCCGTTTGAACTTTGAGCCATTGATTCTTTGGGCATGGCTATCCAGCCAGTCCTTACCCATCTAACAGCTAATGCATCAAACACATATTTCTCCAATTTAGAGTCAAGGGTGCTGTGTGGAACTGTCTCAGTGGCCCAGCAGAAGTCCAGGTATGTTATATCAATAACTCTTCCCTTATCCACAGTGCAGTCACTCCTTTGTAGAAGGCCACCAGATTGGTCAGGTATGATTTGCCCTTTATGAAGACATGTTTGCTTTCTCTAATAAACCACCCTGTAATTCATATTCTTTGCCATAGCTTCCAGGAGAAACTGTTTCATGAGCTTCTTAGTGACAGAGATGAGGCTGACTGGATTGTAGTGCTCAGGATATTAGTTTTTACACATTTTAGAAAAGAGAGCAATGCTGATCCTTTTCCAGCCATCAGGGATTTTGCCTGACTGTCATGACTTTTCAGAAGTAAGAGAGAGCAGCTTAGCAACGGTATCGGCCAGTTCCCTCAGGACCCTGGGAGGCATTTTCCGTGGACTTGTTCCAGATTCCTCAGATGGTCTTGAATCTGATCTGCTCCTACAGTGCGTGGGACTTTGTTCTTCCAGTCCCTGCCTTGATATCCAGGGGCTTCAGAGATGTGGGAAATGCAACTGGCAGTGAAAACTTGAAAAAAGGTTGCTGAGTACATCAGACTTATTCATGTCAGTCGTCATCAGACGTCCTGTCTCATTTATCAGAGGGGTACAGTTTCTTTTATCTTCCTTTTCTGAGTAACATACCAGTCAAGGTTTTGACACATCTCCTGGCATTGAATGTCGCAGTCTGGAGCTATGTTCCTTGTCCGAAGTTCATGACTTGGCACGTGTCCACACTGAAATAGCTAATGTTTCCTTTTACCAGCTGACCTAGATGTCCCAAGCTTGCAACTTGTGTAAACTTCAAGTCATCTTCAATTCCATAGACTATGCATTTTTCTGCAGTTAATAGAGTAAAGATGTTAAATAACAAAGGATTGAAAATCAGACTTCCACTAGTTCTCTCTAGAAACTACCCATTTCTTTGTTATGGTTATATTTTGAGATATTTACTGTCACATTTATAGTAATTCTGAATCTTGGTTAAAATATTTTACACTGCCAGTCAAATGCCTTCAGAATTCAAAATGCATACTATTACAATGTATGCAGAAAAAAACTTAAGTGCCTATAGATGCAAATTTCTTATGATCCAGATTTGGATTCTCAGAAACAAATAAAAATCTTCAGAAGATCAAAATACTTTTACAAGATCTACTCTTTACAAACCCATGTTGATTTGCAGTAATTTCATTTACCTCCTTTCAATTTTTATTGATCAGGTTCTATTATTTTGTCCAGCAGCAATGTTAATGGGAGCAGCTTGTAATAGTGCAGGTCATCTTCTTCTGTATTGGCACACCACAGTTGATTTCAGTCTTTTGTAATTTCCTTAGTGTTCCAAGGGCTATTGAAAATCAGTGATAGTCATAGTCACAGACCTTCTCAGATACAGCCTGGTGTGCTGGTTGGAACTGTCTAGCCTTGTTATCTCATGTTTAACATCTTCCTCAGTTTTTATTAGAATGTAAGTTGTTCTGCTGCCACTCGGGGATCTGACTATGCAGTCTTGTTTGTTTTCCTAGCACTGTCTGTTTTTGTCTTTTCTACATGATTAGCAAATTCACCACTTGTATGTAGCAGTCTTCTGGTATGGCTCCTTTTGCTCCTCCTCTCTCTCACTTCTTAAAAAACCCCCTAAAACAGAAAACCCAACAACCAAACCTGCTTTTCCCTCTCCTCTCCTCTCCTCTCCTCTCCTCTCCTCTCCTCTCCTCTCCT
>VXBX01006414.1:567935-585063 GCA_013400415.1 Scytalopus superciliaris | reverse complement strand
ATCAATTGCTCTCCTCTCCTCTACCAGGATGGTTATTTCATCATAGGATTTTCTCAGGTTGGTCAAGAGTCCCCTCCTTTTTGTAAAGCCATGACTAGGCCTGATGATTTTCTTGTCCCAGGATTAGCTGCTCAATCACTTTCCCAGGGACCAAGGTAAGGCTGACAGGGCTGTAATTGCCTGGGCCCTCCTACTTGCCCATCTTGAAGACAGGAGTAACATCTGCTTTCCTCTAGTCCTCAGGCAGATCTCTCAATCACCATGTGCATTGTCAGGAGTTTACTAAAGTGTTTTGAAAGAATCCCACAGTCAAGTTTTTCTGTTCGAACTCTTAAATCCTGAAGAGCTAGTACTGCTACTGAATATATTTAATACTGGATTTATACCTCCATCAAGGAGAAACCATAATATGTCATTAATAATAGGAATACATTTACAGAACGTGTATTTAGAAAAATATCTAGAAAACTAACAAGAGCCCTACCTAAGGCTAAACTCAGTTGAATTGTAGAATTATAGAATAGTTTGTGTTGGAAGGGTAGGTCATCTGTATTCAACTGAGCCTTTAAACAAACGCTTTAAGCCTTTTGATGAAGACATTAAATCTGATGAAGACATCAAATAATTCCTGAATAAATCTTTGATAATGATAAATGTCTAACGAAATTCTTGATTGAAATGGGACAACCACAGAAAACCCGCACATACTGGAACCCAGGTAAAAGACTACAAATGAGTATTCAGCTACAATTCTCAGTATTAAATGATAATGTAATAGAAGTTTCTGTTCACTGCATTGTTGATGTTAATGACCTTAAATTTCAGATACAAATTTGTCTGTATTAGAAGTTTTCTTACCTATACATTAAAACATTATATGCATATAATTATGTATTAGGATCAGTGAACCCAGCTACAGCAATACAGTAGGTTGTGTTACTTTATACATCACAGAATACATATTTATGTACATCAGTTGAATACATATATATATATACACACATCAGTTGTGTACTTTATACATCATAGAATCAACAAGCCACAGTATGGTTTGGATTGGAAGGGACCTTTAAAACTTACCTAATCCAACCTTTATGCCATGGGCAGGGACATCTTTCATGTAATCAAGTTGCTCAGAGTGCTGTCTGATGGGGCATCCACAGCTTCTCTGGGTAACCTGTTCCAGTGTCTCACCGTTCTCCTCTAATTTGCTTCCTTTTATCAAATCTAAGTCTAGGAGGGCTGTGCAGCAGCAGATAGCATGGCCTTAGAGGCTAGAGGAAGATGACTGTTGGTTTCAGTCATAAGGAAGTATTATAATTTTTTTCTGACCAATTCTGGCATGGTGCATACTACTGCTTCAACCAGAAGAGATGATCTGATTCATTTCCATTTTAGGGATTCTCTGAATTCTTAATTCAATTAACTTGCTATATTATTAAGTCAAGTCTCATAGAAATGCCCCTCCCAGTCTTCACTAACATCTTTCTCTATATTTATAGAGAATATTTAGTTCAGAATTCTTGTTGTCATAGAGAACATTTATATTCTGAATTTGAAAATCACTCCTCTCTGGTTGCTGAAGATTTACCTTTCACGAAATGTCAGCAAATGCATTATGTCTGTTGTGAAGCATGTTCAGAAATCGAAGCTGGTTTTGTTTTTCTCCTCACTGGGAAAGGAAGTTGTTCTTGGTTTTATATTAAATCTGAAATGTGGTAGCTCAAACTATGCAGTTTTCATCACCTTGTGATGTCATAGGTGCATATCTTGAAGGATTTTTGTGAATGGCAAGAAAGCTTCCTTTCTTCTAATGGTGAGGCAGTGATGATCATCTCACAAAGCAAAATCTACTGTAATATCAAGGAATATTTCTGAAGTGAATGCATAGTGGATTGATCTTACATATTAACGTTGATCATTTATATAGGTTTTATTCAGCTGACAGGAGAGAAATTATCTTACAGAAGCAAAATTAATTTGCTGGTTTTATCTGTTTTCCTCTGGAACATCAGCAATTGGTAGTAAAGGCCTTTGGTTTCTTTTTTTTCCTGACCTTGTTTCTCTCTTAGAAAAGTTACTGTTTTGTTTGTCTTGGAGAATACTGTGGAAGGTCAAATGAAAGACTGGAATAATTGCGCTTAAAAGTGCCTGGAGAGGGAGCTTTTCGGCTAGATTCTTGAAGAGTTTAAGTCTTGGATATTAACTTAGAAATACAGCAGAGGATTCACTATGCTATGTCTCGACGTAAGTAACCCTGTCTACAGAATCAAGATAGGTGAAGGAAGACTTTTGAATATAACATATTACCTGAATACTTCACTTGGAATCATTTTTCTTTTTTATACAGCTGCTGAGTTCTGAAAAATATAGGTGAAGACATTGGGGACCAGGAAAGTAAATTCTGACATTCTGAAATGGGGACAGTCAGAATTACAGGCATATCACAAATACAGACATATAAAAAAACAGTCTTAATGAGTGAGAATTCTGTCCACAATTCTATGACTTCAAAGTTCCCTTTAATTCTTTTGACAAAGTCTGGAAAAGGAAGATGGAACCAAACTAGACAGATGTTGAAATGTAAGTACCGAAATTTCACAGTGACTCAGATTCAAAGTGCATTGGAGTGAGGCCAGTCTTTGTAGATAAGTCACGCCCCAGCACATACTCCCCAAACATCACATCAGGACCTATTTGGCCATTTTTTCCTGCTGGGGGTGCATGTGCAGTGTCTCTTTGGATTGCTCGAGCTTCTCTGTATCACAGACACTGGGAAGTGTTGATGTAGGAATGCATCCCCCAAAATGGTGTAAAATGGCATGTTTGCAAGTAGCAGCTACCTGAAAAGTGCATGAGTAACTGAATAAAAGGAGATAAATGTAAAAACAAGGAAAGCAAGACTGAATTGTCGACTCAACTATAAATAAAATTGTATCATATTTTGAGAAACCATAACAATTGTTTCAAGTCTGCTTGTATGAGTGAAAAGAATTTATTGGCACATGTCTCGTTTACACAGAGCCACAAAGACAAGCACTGTGCTGCGGATTTTTCAGAGAATTTTTGGTGCAATTTCAGTGGCATGATTGGCATTTTATGATTATATATATATATATATTTAAGACACTACTCTGCTTCCAAAGAAAAATATTTGCAAGTATAGCTTGTTAGTTGTAGTTGTAAATCAACATATTCCATCGTTTGCTTTAATATCTCTGATTACAGAAAGAAATTAACATAAAGCTATGGAGGTTCTCACAGTGATTCAGGATATAGAGCTGTAAATGCTTCTAATAACACACAAACTTTATGTATCAAAGGAAAATTGTTCTGGTGACAGTTTTAATGAGGACGATAGTGATTTTTCAGCACTGGCATTAAATCCTTAAAAAGTTTTGGTTTCTTTCAGCTCATTCCAATGGAAGTACTTGTCTCATGTTCTTGGAGATTCTTATCCTTTGATTTTGGCAGAGAAGCAAGAGTGACAAACCAGGCATCTCATATATTTGCCAGCAGGCAAATCCATACTAATACCTGAGATGGACCCATGAAGAGTTGAAAGATGTGAATACATCTTTGTGGATGTTTTCTGATAGAAGGGATGTGGAGACCATAAGGGCAAGACTCAGAACTTCCTTCTGTAAAATGGTCTTGATATTTTTAAGGGGAAGGGTTAATTGGCTAGCAGATACATTTGCAACATACATGTAATTAGCAGTTGGGGTGTATAAAAATATACTTCCATGGGAGCTCCTCAAAAGGTGTCCAGAGGCTGTGGAAGAAGACAGATAACCTGGAGATGGTTTAGTCCCCTGCAGGTTTTATAGGACAGTGCATGTTTTGATCACTTTCTCATAGATATAAAAATAATAAACATTCAAACCATTTGTAAGAATTAGCCTCAATGTAAATCTGGCTGTGTGCTATATATGCCTTTAACATGAAGAAGAAGAGTGGGGTGCATAAACCAATGTTTAAAATATAACTGATGGCAGCAGAAATTTTCAGTGATGGATCTCTAATTTCTTTTCAGTAACAGTAACGTTTTAATGAACCAAATTAAAATACTTCAGCCCCATTCTATACAGTAAAATATCTCTTAGATTTCTTCATTTTGGAAATCTGACTGGTAGAAAGGCACCACAAATACTTTCAAAGAAGGAATACAAGTGCTATCTTATTCTGGGTTTGTTTACATTGAATTTAATACACATACTCAATCAGGCTGCTAAGTGGACTTCATACCTAAAGCCTGATTTTCTGGGAATAACTCCTCAGCAAGTGTAATTTCTGTGACTTGGGTAATTTTATGGTTGAAATAATAAGGGACCAAACTCTCACAGACTTAGTGAAGATGGGAAAAGAAATAATATGAAAATAACAGACTTCTGGAGACACAATAATATATAAACACCAGCAACCTTACTCAAAGTTATGTAGAAGTTTATTGACTTCTACGTACCCTTCCTAAACAATTATTACTTTTTTTAGTTATCAAGTTTATTTTTGGTAGGATAAGCCCTTCAGAAATTAGTTCTTAAGGATTTTGAGTTCCAAAGTTAACATTCTGTTCAAATCAGAGATACAGATACTAATTTATCTGACTGGTACAGAGTGTTGAATTTCAGAATACACAAAATCTGTCTATTTAATCACCTGGTTAGAGTTTTAAATAACAGCAAATGAAGCCATTAAATGTATGTGATTTGAATGGCACACAGAAGGTAGAGCTGCCAGTTGTTTTTTAGGGTTTTTTGACTGTTAAGTGTGGCTTTTTGGCTGACATCAGATTTGGAGCTTGTAAGACTAGAATAGTATTCCAATTAAATGGATTGATTTCAATCTGTAAAGAATGGATAGTTTAGACTATGATAATCTTGTATCAGAATGTCTTCGTGTCTTTGAAAGCTATCACATGTATCTAGGTAATTTGAACTACTAGTCCATATCTGTCTCCAGACAGGCTATAAATTATCTAACCTCTAGTGTGCATTAAAGCACCTGCACTTCCAGTCCATAAAATCAGCAGAATAATATGCATCTAACGTTATTTTTCATAGTTATTAACACAGTTCAGTTAAAGGCATTTCAGTCACTGATCTGGAAGTCTGAACTACTTGTGCTTCACAGTGGACTCTCTGTCAATATCCTTGTAATTTAGATTAGTGTTACACGACAGAATCTCCAGAAGACCATCTTTCTTGAAAGTGTTGAAACTTGCAGCAAGGTTCTAGGGATGGTTTAGCCACATTGTGGTCACACTGAAAGTCTTAAATTTTTGTAATGTCTGGTGTGATTTCTTTATGATTGCTAAGTATATTTTCAGTGTTTTTTAATGCCATCACACATGCTGCTACATCAAATATTACTTACTGTGTTTTGTGCTAAATTTTGTGTTTCCTGCACTAAACAAGTAACTTGCTAGGAGCACTGTTGTTAGGTGTAATTTCTGAAAATCTCTTATGTTGCCAAAATGTTGCTAAATTTTAAAATATAAAACATTGGAGACTGTCTTGGCAAGCAGATGTGTGGGCACAACATGGCACATCTATGAAGCAGTTAACTGCCCCATGGCTTCACTTCTGTGCAGTGTTGGGGAGGCAGCTCTGGGGTGGTGTATACAGAGTAATATCTGTAGGTAAATAAAATGTCAACTTAAAATGTCCACAGGACAGTGAAACAGGAATCTTGAAGTCAGTTTAAAAATAGGATAGAATTTATTAGGGCCAGTTTTACTTTGAAGGGAACACAATGATTCATAGGGAGCCAGGATCACATTATGAATAACTCAGATTGTTGCTGGATTATCTGACTGCTCATAAGATCAGTAAGGACTTAAGAGATATAGCTAATTGATTGCTGACATTCAGTTGCACATACAATAGACATGAACCTTCCACTCCTCAAGTGCAGATCCAAGTCCACTGAGGGACTTTACTAATTTTATTGTTAATTCAATTTCTGGGAGCAAGGGAACAGTTCATAAGAGCTGCAGGTTAAATCATAAGGCATAATATACTTCGTTTCAGTCACAAGAGGCTTCCAGTTCCTTCTTCAGGTTTCTGCTTGGGTCCAAGTCACAGTGGGACAGCTGACTTGTATTAGAAGGGCAAGGGTTTGTTCTGTGCAGCTGCAAGGGTTGATGCCCTAAAGATCTTGTTGCAAAGAACTGGGAATTTTGAGGCTGATTGCTAAGAGCTTTAGGGCAGCCCTGGGACCTTTTTCCAGAGGTGATTATAAAATGGTCTGAAATGTTTCAGTTTCTGGCAGGGAGTTGGCGATTAAAATTAAGAAGGAAGTTGCAAATACACGGGGAATTTTTAGCTCCCTTCAGAAAGATCAGAACTGATATTACAACTCATCAGAACCCTTGAGATGTGCTCATTTGATCAGGGACTGGATATGCATCGACTGATACTGAGTAGGGGATTGTTAACTGTAAGGGAACTCAGCTGGGCTTTGGGAAGGAAGGTCAGCAAACCTCAGCCACCTCCTCTTGGACAGCAGCCCTTGCACAAGGTCTTCCCTGGGGATGACCTAATAAACCAGAGTTAAATAAACCAGAACTACAGTTAAATTTGATTGTCTGACTTAAAGATGCCCTCTCAGGTATGGTCTCACATTGATGTGCAGTAAATAAAATCACCTTTGCCCATCTTTTTAACACTCAAAGGGTGTTTCTAAGCCCAGACTGAGCCTGGAGTGAAGAACTGGGGGCTTATCCCATGACTGGGTTCCTGCAGCATGAGCTAATGAAGGTGTAACCAAAGAAATAGCCATGTTTTCTGTCTTGACTTTCTTACTGCATGTGTGGGCTATTGAGTCCTCAAGTCATCTCTGAGTACCAGCATGTCATAGTTTGGGGTGTGTTCTGCTGGGTTTTTTTCTTTCAAATCTGTGTCAAAAGTTCTCTTTGTGAGTGACTTTATGGCAATTTATACAACAAACATTTTCCCTCAGGCAGTTAGTATTTAATTTTCATCTGAATACTTATTTTTTACAACAAACATACGAAAGGGAGCTTCTCTTTCAAATAAGAAGAGGCACATTACGCTTCAAATCAGTTTTGTACAAGAAATGTCAGAAAATTAATCAAACCCCTATTTTGCATTCAACAGATCATTTAGTAAACAAGCATAGAAAATTAGAAGCCTATTGAGTACAACTGTACTATTTTCTTGATCAGAAAATTTTAATTAAAAATAGTAGCATAGTAAGCCAACTTCCCTCTTATTCCCCATTTCTCTTAGTTGCTGAGCATCATGGAATTTTATTCTTTCTGTCAAATTTCTACTAAATTATACCCGATCGGTGCAACCCAAAACATATAAAATTTAAGTTCATAAAATCATGCAGAAATCAAAATATTACTTTTCAGAACTGGCTTTCAATAACACATTATCAGATAAACTTTAAAAGTAATTTAATTTAAAATGCCTCTGTAATCAAATAAGGAAGTTGATCTTATCTGAATAATTTATTTTTTCATTCGTTTTCCCATTGCCACCCTTTCTTATACAAATTGGCTCTTCAGATACACAACTTGTCAGAATCAAATAAATTATTTCAACCCCCTGATTCTTTAATATGCTAAACTGTGCTTTGGTACCCTATAATTTTTTTCTTTGTAGCCAAAGGGTTTCTGATTCTGTATGGGAAGGCAAGGTTCATTTTCCACTGTTGTAACAGTACCTTTTTATCTTCAGCACACTGACATAATTTCCATGTTTTGGTGTCCAACTTGATGATGGTGCTCTGGGATTTTTTTTCCTTTTTAAATTATAACAAACTTTTTTTCCCCCTTTAGCGTAACATCAAAATGGACAGTCTTTATATAATAACTGCTGATAGATGACATTTGATTTAAAAGATGTTCCCAATGTCATCCAACTGTTTCGCAATGGAGGAATTTTGGATGCATGCTGAATAAATGTTGAATGTTACAGCAATCGCTTAGTTGACTTCAGAGGGCGCACTATTTAATGTAGCTAACACAGCTAACGTTTGATACTGACTT
Organism: Scytalopus superciliaris; assembly: GCA_013400415.1. Taxonomy (NCBI): domain Eukaryota; kingdom Metazoa; phylum Chordata; class Aves; order Passeriformes; family Rhinocryptidae; genus Scytalopus; species Scytalopus superciliaris. The sequence goes on along the minus strand of VXBX01006414.1, from coordinate 577,043 downwards.
ATGAAGTAAAAATACTCTACTGCAGCATTCCAGCATATAATTAAAACAGCTTCCAACATATTTTTTGGCATGAAACTTGACCTACTTTCACACTTCTAAGGTTTAAAATAAGATATTACTCACATTATATCCCTTTTTCTATAGAAATCTACCATATCAATCTTCAAGAAAACTGCACTGCACTATAACAAGAATGTGTGTGACTTAGGTCATAATAATAATTTACAGCAGAATAATAGCATTCCATGATTAGGGATCTCATAATAGTGTACAGACGTGCTCAGAGCAATAGTCATTACTCAAGGAAGCAGTACCTGCAAAGTCATCCATACTTGTGTCAATAAGAAATTACCTACATTTGTAAGGATTGAAGGACCAAATCCATGCATTACTTAATCATAATACCTTCTTACACTATTTAAGCCTTTTTATGTGCATGCTGAAGAGGAGTACACCGAGACTAAGGAGGTACTTGATTTGCATAAGGCACATGAGGCAGTAAGTCAAGTGGATTGGTTCCTACTGTCCTTTTAAGTATCAGATTGCTATACAATTTAACTTTTGCCCCAAAGCTTCTTTTCTGTCATGCAGCTTTTCTCCTGCTGCCTGAAGTGTCTGAAAGATGGAACTGAAGTGTTTTTCTTTGGAGAGCAACCAACTGAAATGCTGAAACTTGAGGCATAAAATGAAAAAGAGTAATTTTAATGAAGGGTTTAAAATTTAAATATTACTCTTATAACTGTGGCATCTCTGTCAAACTTTAGAAAAAGTGTATGTATCAATAGACTAGTCTGGTTTTTTCCAATAATATAAAGCATACAGAATTATAAAAAGCTATCTTTCTATACAAACAACTTTCTGTGCAAACCTTGCTTTACTCCCTATTAATGTTATTATTCACCATTACCTCCATCTGCCTGACAGCAAAGTCCTGTGACACCTGCAATTGAATAATAAATTCTTACACACAAAGGTACTTTCTAACTAAATTTATGGCAAATTAACAAAGATTGCAATATATTTGGCACAAATTGGGATAAGACAATGCCAGTCCTGAATCTCCACTCTGTTAGCCAGCATTGTATAGGTAAAGAGCTAGTAGCATCCTCAGCAGTATTATAAGCACATCCCCAGCTCTATTTCATCCTCTTTTAGGTGCTCAATTTCTATCAGTTCTATTCTTGATTTTTCCAGTTCTGAGCAAATGAATTAATTTCTTTATGTTGCACCTGGAAATTATTTAGATGTCTCAAGCCACTGTAGTGGCATCTGAGATGACGTAATCATCTTTCTGAGCACATGGGGAAAACGGAGAGATGAGAAAAAGAAGAGTGCTATTTAGTGAGAAGAGAGGAATAGATTAGGAAATAGGACAGATTACAATTTCATATGTAGATGCTACTGAGATTTTGTTATATTCAGGTTTAATATCTCCCCCTTCTCAAATTATGTTGACAGATAAAATCGATTTTGTTCAGTTTGAGGATTATCAATTATTTAAAGTTCATTAGTCCTTATGATAAGTAGGATTTCTTGTGGGTGATTCTGTTGTAGAGAAATTATAGTGAAACAGTAAAATTTAAGGTATGGCAAAATATACATGTTTTATTGACTTTCAGTGTGACTCGTGCTTCTCAGTGTCTAGGAGACCAATGATGGTATTAAACCTCTAAATCCAGCGGAAATGGGATTTTGATACTCATCACAGCATCACAGAATGTTGGAATAGTTGGAAGGGACCACAGTGTGTCCTCAGGTCCAACGTCCCTGCTCAAGCAGGGCCATCCCACAGTACATGGCACAGGGTTGTGGCCAGATGGTTCTTGAGTATCTCCAGTGAGGGCGACTCCACAACCCCTCTGGGCAATCTGTTCCAGTGCTTGGTCACTGCACAATAAAGAAGTTCTTCCTCGTGTTCAAGGGGAACTTCCTGTGCATCAGTTTCTGCCCTTTGCCTCTTGTCCCATTGCTTGGCACCACCAAGCAGAGCCTGGTCCATCCCCTTGACACCCTCCCTTGAGATACATTAATACATCTTGGGCCATAGTCAAACTCAGCCCTCTTCTTTATTGCCTTACATCAACCTACGGAACTGAAAGTATGTCATGGGTATCTCAAGATCCACTCCCATACTGAATTCCAACTCTCACATCTTTTCATCTGCTCATATGTCGTGTTTACTACAGAAATTCTGGGGGGGGAAAAAAAAAGTATTGAGTTGGTGGTCTGGAGTATGCAGTGATTCTGGCACAGAAACATTGGAAAGCATTAAGCTTTCACAACAGTGGAACTGCAAAACAGCTGTCTCTCCCTCTCTCCTCCTGCCACAGCCTGCCGAAAGCATGCAGTGAATAAGTTAAATAGTTTTGTTTAAGAACAAGAAGTGAAGCGATTTACAGCAGCTTGAATCTGTTTGTGCAAGCATAATTGTTTACTGAAATTCTTTACAGTACATTCCCAGGGGCTATGGAAATTGGTCCAAGAACAAGCTGTGCTATGCTGCTGCCCCACTCTACTGTCAATATCAGCTCTTGTCAGACAGAGAAAGGAGGTTTCCATCTTTCTCTATCTTAAAAGAATTTATTGCTTACAGAAGGAGAAAAGCATTTTTCTCTGCTGTGTGTAAATGTGGGGAATACAGTTACATAATGGAGAGAAAAATAAAACCATTGCAAGTGTTTGGCCACTAAATCTGAGAATCAGATAAAGAGCTTGTAGCAGCAAACCTTATTGTGCATTTCCCAGTCAGTTTCATGTGTTTTAGATTTTGATTCAGATGCTTTGAACATGTGTCTCCATCCCAAAACCCTAATGGTAAGAAGCTTTTATCACTATCTATACTTTTTCCATGATCCTTATGATTCTTCACAACTTTGAACCTGCCACTTTAGGATGTAGGATAGCAAAAATGTTGAAAACATTGGCACAGCATCTGCTGCATTAGCATGCAAATCAGCTATAATTTTTCATGAAGCTGGTTCATGAAAGTAGCTTTTGATGTTGATCTTTATCTTAATGTAAGAAGAAAAGAGGTGGTTTTAAAAACTACTGAGTTTGTGTCATAAAAACCACAAACTATTTAGCAAGTGTTGTGAGGACTTTTTTCATTTGTATGTTTGTGGGAGATCATTTTTATAAATACCTGACTATCCATGTGATTTTCTATTTCCAACTTGCTTCACAGAAAGTGTTGAAAACACATTGGAGGAGGAGATACATTTCTTCTTACTATGAGGGATACTCATAACTTACAGCACCTACAGCAAGGGCATAAAAGTCAAACTTGATTCACACATTTCATAGACATCCATTACTATTCTCTCTAATGATCATCATTGCTGCAATAATGATCAAATTATTTATTTTCAGTTCTGATCTCTCCTGCCTTTATAGTTGTTGTGTACTTGCAGAGCATAAACTGAGTGGTGGTTTTTATGGAGCACTTGCCCTCTTAAAAATCCTGTTTCATTTGTCTCTGCATGTGGAGAACATATAATGTGCTTGGACTTTGAAAATATGAGCTCTGATCCTGGAGGAAAGAATACTGAAAAATATCTGGAGGGTACTGAGTGCAACTCTGGACTTCCTAGTATAGGAAAGACATTGGCACACTGGAGCTATTCCAGCAGAACCACGATGTCTGATGTCTGGATGGACACAATATAGGAAGAGAGGCCCAGAGAAATGGTTTTGCTAAGCCTTTAGTATGGAAAGCTGAAGAGAGTAGATACTTCTATTGTATTCAGCTGCCTAGTGGTAGAATGCAGATAAGGCAGAGCCAGGCTCTCTCCAGCAGCAGGAAAAGAGGCAGCAATCCCAAGCTGCAACAATCCAAATTCTGCAAAAATACGGTAAAAAAATCTCATACCGAGAGTAGGAAAATATTGGAACAGACTCTGCAAAGAGGTTAAGAACTATTCATCTGTGGAGATAATCAGTTTTCAACTGGACAAGCCCCTGAGCAAGGCCTACATTTGCATACTGGAGATAGCTCTATCCCTGCAATCCTGCCAGCGAGGACATCGTGGAATCCCACCTGGCCTTTGTAGATACAAAACAGGAGAAGAGAGGCAAGGTAGCCAGTCAGGTAAGACCTAAGGAACCTACTGGTTGTGACAAGGTTACTGGAGAATGGGTCTGGAGCCCCAGATGGGGACTTGCCCCGCATGTGAGCTCCACGTCAGACGGGACTCGGAAAGGACCACAGCGAATCTGCCCTGAAGTCTCTGAAAATTTGCAAGAAGAGAAGCCAAGGCTTCCTTTAACAGAAATGCCAACTGCCATTAGAGTGATGAAGGGCTTGCCCACCACCAGATGTGACAAAAACTGAAAATGTCCAGAAACCAGCTGCTTTCTTCTCCTTTGAGAAGCTCGTACACAGCATTTACAACTGGAATGTATGCCACACCAGCCCTGTGAGGAAAGAAGTGTGCTGGTAGAACCATCTCTTCTATACATCCACAAATGTTTTTGTCATCCTACACTCCTGAAACTTGGAGGGTGTTCCCTATGAATAATGCAGCATGTACATGAGGACTTCAATTCTGTATAAAAATGGGATAAAGGAGCATTAAGAGTGCTCTTTTTTTTTTTAAATTTTATTGTGCAACTCTCTGATTTTTGCCTCCCTGGAGAACTGTACTTTTCTGCCTGGAAAGTAGGTGGAAAACACAAATGTGCCAATGTACAGTTCATAATATGGCATATAAATTAGGTTTCCATGCTGATTCTTTCCAGTTTGTGTTCTGAGTTTTATGCCAGTGTCTCCAGGGCTGTTGATCTGGTTCCTAAATGGAAAACAGGAGTGGACAAAGTTTCTCAAGATGACTGTCCTATTTCTGCTTGTTAGGGCTCCAAAGATAGTTTAGAGAAGTTGATTTATTTTACCTCCAGTGCTCCCTGAAGGAATTCCAGCTAGGATAATACAGCTCTTTAAAATACCTAGTAGCCAGCAGCTATGTGGCTAAGCAAACTGTGAATTTATGAAGCAACAGTGATGCTTCTTTTAAAAATTAATATATTTTTCACAAGAACATCTGTTAAGTTATTGACACTTTTTATATTAAATACTTGTAGCATTTTATTAAAATGTATGAAACAGCTAATGTTGCTTTATTATATTAGCTGGATATTTTTAATATCTTACTTAGCAATTACTACCTTTCAATGAGTGTTATTCAAAGAGGGATTAATAAGTGTGATGTCTATCTATGAATACACTACTTTGTCTTCTCTCTCTGATGGCTAAGGCAGCATATTTAAAAGCAGCATTTTTAAAAGACATCCATATGGAAGAGGGAGGAATTGGGGAATGCCAGTCCTAAACCATGACAGTGTTTTATCTGAAGTTGTAACTTCCCATTCAAATACCACAAAATGAAAGTGTTATTGACTTAACCTGCCCCCCCCGACAAAAAAAACAAACCAAACCAAAACAAAAATACCCCAACAAACGCATTTGAAGTAAAAATATGTGAATAAATTCATCCATATATATACCACATAAAAATACTCTATTCAGCTGAAATAACAGTTGACCTCAATGGCATTGCTACTTATTTTAACTGGTGGCTTGCAATCAGTTTCTCACACTGATCTCTCAGATGACAGTGTATGGGCCCAATGCAAAGCCAGATGGAATCAGTGAGATTTTTTACCATAAACTTCAATAGGTTTTCCATCAAAACATCACCAGGTGATTATATAAATAAAGCAATAAATTTCTGCTTGTAATAATACAGCCCACCACCTCCATGTGTAACATGAGAGTAAAAAATGTATTGAAAATTTAATTAAATTAGTTTCAATTAAACTTTTTTCCCCTCCCAAATTTAAGAGGTGTCCAGGTCCATAATTTCTATTCTTTACCATATTCTCCTGGCTTAGCTGAATGCTGCATTCCCCCCTCTGTTGGCTGGGGCAGTGCCCTGAGCAGAACAAAGTGTAAGATTCAGCAGTGATAAACCTGCAAGAATCTGAGTGTGAAGTGATCCCTCAGGGCAGAGGTCCCGAGTTTCAATCCCTCCCCTAAAACTGATGGTGCATTTTATCAGGTCATAATGTAATGTGAAATACAGAAAGTTGTTTGTATGTTAGGGCTTTTTTGGAGTGAACCATTTCCTTAGTTGTCAACATCCATATTTTGCTAAGTGAGGTACTTAAGACTTTTTCTGGATCTAATTCCAAATGCCCTGAAAGCCTAATCACAGATTCCTGCATAATAGCTAGACATTATATTAAGCACTGTTCCTATATTAGAGGATGTAGGCTATTTAACTGTATTAAGAAAATACAAATATATGTGCTACAAATTTTACTTCAGCAGAGATCACCTTAATGAGTATTATAATAATATTCTCTTCGTGTTTAAAATGATGCATTAAAATCCTGTAAGTACTGTACTTCTACCAATCTGCAAATTATTAATAAGGTGATAATCATGTTAATGATGCTGCCTTATTAGGTCTTGATGTATCTTGTTAACATGCCAGTTAAGTGCCTGTAGCTGTGGACGGGAAAAGGGCTGTTTTGTGCTCGGGAGGGCACTAGACAATATTTTGTTTATTGTGACTCTTTCTAGTTTGTTGGTTTTGTTTTGTTCTATTTTTCAACTGCTTTTCTAGTTAAAGATTGTGACTGCCCAGTCCAAGTCCTGCTTGTCAGTTCTACATGTATTTACAACACATGAAGGAGTGATGGGATAATATAATTAATCCATTACTGTAAAATAAACCTTACTGAATGTTAACCCTAAATAAGTGATTCAGTATGTTAATCAGTAATATGATCACTTGAAGCAAATCTCATTTAAAGCAACAATGACAACAAACCAATGGAAAAACACAGACTGCATCTGCTTATTTTCATTGTCCTAGATATTTCTGTCAGGGTGTTAATGTTCTGGGATATCAGGGAAGTACAGAGGGAAAGAAATATGTCTCTGTAACTCGGAAGTAACAAACAGCATAAAGACTGAATCAGCTCAGTTTGATAAACCAAAAATCTATAATGCCTCTCTCAAATCTTAATGCAAGTAAAAAACCAAACAAACAGTGTAAACTTTTTTTTTTTCACTTAGAAAAATAAGGCAGTTTGTTTATTTGCACTTTGCCTCTTTATACTGAGTTCTCTTGAGCAGTTTAAAGCACACAGAACAGAATCTGCTTCCATCACATTTTCAGCCTAATTTGCAAACCGTGGAGATCTGTGCAGCTTGGCTTTCAGCTGCTTGTACTTTTCTGTCTGAAACTTGAGAAATGTATCTCAAAGAAAATGAGCTTCAAGGAATCCATTACAAAACTTGTAAAAATGAAGGAACTCATCAGCTTGAGCTTTCCTTATGTGGTGATAGAATTTATTTTTCATTTCACTATTTTTACAGCTTTATCTGAGGCCTCTTGTAGCAGTAATAATTAGAGTCTATTTGAGGTTGCAGAGAGGACATGCTGACAAATAAGTATTAATCTGAGTGTAGCGAGTTTTAATATGTTTTGCTGCTGGTTGTTGGCACACAGAGACTTTTGTGCATTGATGGATCAAGTACAAGATGCACATTTTGTGTCCTGGTCACACTAACACTGATGTGTGTGCAATCTGAAGCAGTAGACATATTATCTTGAAGCAGAAAACTCAAGGGAATTATGGTAGGCCAAAGTTTTGTGTGGTGTTGACATGCCACATAAGGGGGTTATCTGATCTGACAATGCCTAAAATTTGTATTTCATAGAAATAAAAAACCGCAAAATCTAAATAGTAATAAAAAAAATTTGGACTTTTTTTTTTAAAAAAGAGTAAACTGGCATAATATTTTCACTTTCCTAACTATTATTTGTTATTATCAAAATGTTCTAAATAGGCTACTTCTATTAACATGTCAAAACAACATTTAACATTAAGGAGAAGCAGAGTGGAATAGTGGTGTGCAGGGTTTCTTCTCTTATTCCTTCCTTCCCCTTCTCCACATTATCAAGGTATCACTAGTCCTGAATATTCCCAGTAGCATTTATTAAATCTTAATTTGATCACTGCAATTAATAACACTGATAAAGTGACAAAAAGTCATCTGGTTAAGGTTGAGGAAAAAAGTCTTCTTTTACTTTCATTAGATTTTTGATGGTGCAAATATGCAGAATAGTCTTCTTTACATCGAGTCAGCATTTTCTGATGGAAAACTGTTGCAGTTTTATCACTTTTCTTGCTAGGTGGTTACAGAGAATCCTCTCATCCAGTCAGTAGCCTGCTTTGTGCTGATTAATTCTCTGTCAGGAGGGTCTGGTTTTTCTTCACCAAATAATTTACTGAGTCCTTTATGAAATGTCTTTTAAGACTTCACCATAGGAAAAATTGTGACATTCAATTGCTGCCTGGGAATCTGTAACTAATGAATAATACTAGTCTAATTAATGTCAAACTGATTCAAGTCCTGCAATAGCTAGCTGAAATAATTTTCACTTCTTCAGGTACAAATTATATTTAAAATCCATGGAGAGTTTCTAATAATACCAAACATCACTGTCTTACCTGTGCCACATGAATCTCTAATAAACGCCTGAAATGAGCAGTTAAAAGAAATATGATTAGGACTTAGCATTATTGCAGCAAAAATTTACTTTGGTTTTCCAGAGTTAATCTTTTCATGGGCACTCTCATACATACTCACATTATTCATTTTCATACAGAAGCTTCCCTTAGAAAAATAATTTCAGAAGTTGATTTAGTGCACAGCAGGAGGCCAGCCTCTTTTAGGACGGGGTGATTCATGGGAGAGCTCATTTATCCCCAGCGCTGCCCTGGCAAGCCTGATGGAACTGCTGAGCACTGCCCGGGCTGTGATTGCCAGGGAATCAGGCCCTGAGGAGTCACCACCCGCAGCAAAAAAGTTTCATAAGATGCCTAACACAATTTCAAGCTGTGTTAGCTATTTAGTGACAGTCAGCAAAACTTCCTCTAAAACACCCATTGGCACTCTGTTATCTTTTTGGGAACTGCTTCCCACGACTTACCCTGAAGCTAGGAAGCTTCTGAGCATTATTAGTGTGTTGTAAGTACACTATTTAATACTTGATCTTCTTTTTTCTTTGTGTTTATAATTATTTTTCCTTTTTTTTT
>VXBX01006414.1:550684-567922 GCA_013400415.1 Scytalopus superciliaris | reverse complement strand
TTCCTTTTTTTTTTTTTTTTTGTTTACAGCCATAGCCACATTTCAGGAGCAAATGAAAGTACAGCCCATATATTTAATGTTTTGAGTTTAAGTCCATAACGCCTATTACACCCTCCCCCCCTGTATAGTGGAACTCTGCAACCCGTAATCTGCCCAATATCCCATTGCAAATTAGCACTTAAGAGATACGTGAGCTCATCAGTGAAAGTGCTGATGCAGCAGAACTGCAGCAGAGTCCTGTTTGATGTCATTAGTGATATTAGTGCCTTGTCAACAGTCATTCAAGGTCCATACAGGGACCTCAGCTGGCAGCTCTTTTGGGGCACCGTGAGGTGGTAAAACCTTCTCCCATGGCCATTCTTTAGTGGTTTCTTTTTGCTTTGTTTTTTTGATTTTTTTTTTTTTAATTTATATTGAGGTTTCCTGATAAGGCAGAAAGAAAAGAGGAAAGGTGGATGGCTGAGGTGTGTTGTGCACGTCTTTCTGTTCTTTCCTCGTTAATCAAATGCTGGGGGACACATTTGTCTTTGAAATTGAAGGTCTGTGTTACTTTTTTGCTAGTTCTTAATACAGTTATAATCAAAAAGAATTCAATGCTCGAAATATGCAATTTAAAATCTATAAAGAAATTAAGGCTTGACTAGACTGAAAAGAATCCCTTCTCAAATTGTAAACAGGTAACTTCGTACTTACCAAAAGAAGGTTTTTGGGCTTCAACTTCTGAAACAAATGGTTGAAGCCTATGAAATATGTGAAAAATTAAAGAAAAAGTCTTTCAAAGCATTCAGGGATAATGTTTATTTTCATTGTGTCACCTCAGTTATGTTTAAATACCATTCTGTGTTGCCCATTATGTAATTTATACTGTCATTTTGTCTGCACTACAGAAAGCCTGGATTTCTTTGTTGCTGTGATAATTTTATATATGACATTTTCAAATGTTTAAGCACCTATTGTTTTATTTAAGTATATATTATGAATGTAAATTAATTTCAGTGGGAAATCTAGAGAGGAATTTGGTTCTCATGTGGGGAAAAAGAGAGTTAAAATCTTTCATAAAAGGAATAGAAGAAAGAGCTTTTTGGTTCCAGTGGTCCCCTGGAAAATTCCCACAGGGAATTCTGTGTACCAAAGGACTGAGAAGCTGAGCCATCATTATTTGCAATTCTTTATTCCACTCCTCCATATAACTTAATGTGATGTGATTTCCTGAAAGGAGGAGAAACACGCTTTCTATTCTGAACTCACTGGCTGCCTGCAGTGTCAGAATCAGCACATCATACTGAAGTTGATCATACTTTTAAAGTATTTCCCTGTACCTTGAGATAGCTTTTCTATCCTGAGGATGTCCCTGCTCCTTGCAGGGGGGCACTGGGCTATGGGTGACCTTCAAAGTTCCCTTCCAATGGAAACTTCTGAGAAAAGAAAGAACATACAAGCTGGCATTGTACGTTTCAGCATAGCATAGAGACATCTGAACTTGCTTTGTCTGAGATAGTAAAGACACTGGAAGTTCTTAAAACACAGCCATTAAGAACTCAACAATTTACCTGTTTCATAATAAATTGAACTATGTTTTTATCCCAGAAAGAGATAAAGAACTTGTCTGGGACACCAATTTGCTGGTGTCCAGCCTAAGATGTCTCAAAAAAGATTTGCCTAAAGAAACTCATCAATGAATTGCTGGTTGTTCTGTTTTGAAAAGTAGGAGTCAACTCTTGTTACTCATTTTTTCCATGTACCTCTTTACTTGCCTACATTTTATGGTTTAATTTTGGACAGTCTGGAGTTAGAAAATGCATTTCATATTAGACCTTATAAGAATAATATTTACTAAATTGAGATTCTAAGCTTTTCATCAGATGGATTTCAGTCTACACAGTGAAAAAGACAACAAAAAATAAACTGCTTTATGTACTACAATTTAGATTCCCACAACTAAAATTGGTCAGCTCCAGGTTATGCTGAGCCTTCCTGTGTGTTTTGTAGTCTGTCATTTTCTGCTCAGCACTGGGTTTGCTCAGCTTTGTTTCAGAGATGCTTGGCAGAAGCACCTTCATTCAGAGACAAGCTGCAAACCAGCACTTGTATTCTTGGTTTAGATCCAAACTACTGTTAATCTGTGTGGATGAAATCAAGATACCCCTGTGCTGTTACCTGTTTCTCCTTTGAGTTGGTGTTTTTTCCACTGTGTTAGGTTGGTTTTAAAACACTCTATTTAATTACAATTCTGTAGAGTCGCCATGCTTTCCTGAACACTAACTATGCTAAACAACATGGATGGAAGGATGGATGAATGGATGGATGGTGTTTTCTTTTCAACACTTCTTGCCATTTTTACATTTATACAATCTTCTCCAAGTTAGCATTCAGATTAATATGAAGATACTTTCAGATTTCCAACCATTTTCTCTCTTGGACTGAAAGATATGTTTTGCTTCTTTTTCTTGAAACATTAATTGAATGGATGGGGTTAAACTTCTACATTTGAGTAAAGTTTATCTTAGTTTCTATCCCAGTAATGAAAGGAGCAGTGGCAGACCATCTGGCATTGGCTTATTAACCTTCATTTTATTAAGTCCATAACACACAAAGAAGAAACCCCAACACCAAGACACAACAATCACTGCCCACATTGTGAAAATGAAGGGCATTTGAGGGCCTGCAGGTGAAAGGAGCTCTCTTTAGCCTGCAAGAGGGGCAGGAGAAGGAATACATACATGCCACATCCTGCCATGTGCTTTGCCATGACATGGGAGAAACAAGTTCAATTTCTCTTGCATCATGTGTGCGTAACTTTCGTTCATGTGGATGAGAGTGATATCAGCGCAGGGAGAAGAGAGCAGGTGCCTTAGGCTGTAAGAGACACAATTACCTTTCCGGCAGCAGTGAAATGGAATTTTTCAGGCAGAAAAGATGTAACTGAGAGCAGGAATTTAAGAAAATGTGTGCTTAAAAGCATATTGTCCAATAAAATTTGGAATTTTCAAGAAGAATATGGTGAAATTTGATCATTTTATGACCGTGTTCTTTACCATTCATTTCTATATCTGTACACAGTTTGGGCATAAATAACCTCACTAAGTTTATTGCTTCTTTAATACTGTCTTAAAGGCACACTAGCTGTTTTCTGAAGTTCTAGTAAATTGACTCTAAAATAGAGGAAAGTAATGGAAAATTACTTAACAGTAAAATAGTAAAAAATATTTTTTATTACAGAAACTTAAATGCAAATATTCTTTTATACTGTTGCTTAGCCATAAATCCATCCTAAGTAATTTTTTTATTTAAGTCAGGTAAATAGTCCACATTTCTAAGTTCATTTTTTTTTTTTCATTCAAGTTTTCTAAACCAAGAAATTTTTGCCCCAAAAGATTTTTTTTCCCCAGGAATGTGAATACTGTTCTAAGATGCTGTAGAAATGTAAAAATGCAAAGGTTTGGATGATCTTTGAAAATAGCTATTCTGCTAATTCTGAATTCTTAACTTGGGATAGATTTCCCAGCAATAATCTGTTGCAGAAGAGTCTTTATAATCCACTGTATGGATTAAGATTCTAATTGATTAAACAAAACTGGGGAAAAGAACTCTTATTCTGTAACTGGCGTGTCCGTACAACTTCTTTACCTACAAGTACCAATTTGATTGTATCATTCAGTAAAGAGAAGCCTTCAGCTGAGAAAAATAAAGAGAACCTTTCTTTCCCTTTAACTGAAAAAGTGTACAAGATTGAGTGAGACATTTTCATAGTTAAGGTATTTTCAGAGGAATATGGTTTGGAATCTTCTGATAAACCCACATCTTTCCTGTTTTGTCATCTGTTTTCTTCAGCACAGCCAAGTGTGGGCCATTTGGAACATACCCCTGTGCAAAAGACAAGGAAAAGTTTGCTCCTGGCCAAAATGGAGCAATGAATATTTTTATGGGGCAGAGATGTGCTTGCATTATGGTATTAGCTGTGCAGTTCAATAATGGCATCTGCTGTTGAATTTAGACAAAGTTGTAGGTATCTTTCAGTCACCTCAACATAGTTATTTCTGTTAGAAGACAGATGAAGGATGCATTTTCATTAAACAGATGAATACGGGATTCAATGCTTCTGGCCTACATATTGGTCTAAATCAGTATTGCAGTTGGCACTTTGGTGACTTTTGTAGGTGTTTGAAATTAGAGTCAGGACCCTCCTTCTTGGCTTTTTGTCTGGGATGCTGGTAGGGGTGTCAAACTGCACTTTGAAAACAAGTAAAGGCACTGTGAGTGAAACAGCCTTAAAAAAAAAAAAAAAAAGAAAAAAAGGTGCCTCCTGCCATTTGTATGCAGATATCCAGCTGTGCTGCAGGAGAGAGGTGTCCACCAGGGACTCACATCACATCTGTGAGGCCATGGTTGCTGCCTCTGAACAATGGCAGTATGTAACTACAGTTAAATGTATCAATAGAACCCTAGAAAATATTCTATCATTCTATTTCAGGCTTAGTGCATCAAATTTTTCTCCAAATCCTTATGACAAAACAGAAGTTAAATGCTATGGTTCAGATTTCATATTGCTGATAGACATGCTCAGTAATAAACTGTTGTTCAAGATTATTTGTATTTAATTAAAGTTGAGTTGTTTGCTTATATTGACTGAACTCAAGGACATTTAAGTGTCTGTTGAAAACTAAATATGTGCTCAGCTGTGTTGTGGAATGCTCGAGGAAATTGCAGTTACAAGAAAGAAGTAAAACGCAATTTCTGGTTAGATGGACAGATACAAAGAAAGAAGAATGGCAATCAAAGTAGGCTTAAAAAAGTGAGGGATGTGAGCCTAGCAGTCAGAAAATAGTGTGTAAAAAGAATTCAAAAGGCAAGTCTGCTAATGTTTAGGTGGTGATAATTGTTAATTTTACAGAGAACAGACCAATTAAAAAACGCAGTAAGACAATGAAGTAGTATTGCTGTAGGAAAAAGGTTTAGGTTTAATGTATTTGGCAACAGCAAAGGGATAGAACAAAATGCAGAAAAGGGAGAACTGAGTCCTGGAAGTCACTTATTTCAGGTATCAGGACATAGAGGAGGGAAAGGATGTGCAGCAAACCTATAATGCATATATGGATTCAGATCTTTCTGAAAGAGAATCAGGACTGACTGATGCTGTCCTCAAGAAGTCAGTTGTTCTATCTGCCAGCACAAGGACTACATCATTGTTGACAAATTTATAAGCCTTTTTCTTAAAACCTTCATTAGCAGAGGTTCAGAGGTGTCTTCAGGAAATCTACTGCAAAGCTTAGCCAGCTTGGTGTTCAGAATGTTTTTCTTCATTCCTAGCAGAACCTGAAACAGAAGCTGCTGTAGAAAGAGGATGACTGTAAAAGCCATGCAAAGCATGTACTTTGTAGCTGGAGAGACTATAAAAAGTTTCAGTTTTCACCAGAAATAATAGAACAATGCTTAGAAAAGCAAGAGCTGAAACAATAGAGGAGAGTGCTCAATTTCCATTAGGTTCAGAAACTGCCCTGAAATTGGAGGGGAAGAGAGAGCCTTGTGAAGAATACTGCTTCTGCAGTCATTATTTGAATAATTAAAACATTTTCTAATACTTCCTTAGAATATATCCCCAAGTCTAAGTGTTCTCTTCATGGTCATGACAAGAAGTTCTGATTTTACCTAATTCAGGGAAGTTCCTGACACTGTAAATTCTACTTAAGGCCTTACACGCATTAGCTTTCTGAACCTTTGATGGCAAAAAGGCATCCTGCATGGATGGCTGGAAAGAGAACTGAGACAAAAGAGTTAAATATACATTTACTACGTTGCATTTTTACCCTCAACATTTAAGTTGACCTTGGCCTCTTTGATCTCACTGCCACTAACACCAAAAAGAAGCGCATCATTAGCTGACTAGAAAACATCAGTCAGTCTTTGTGCACTGTGGAAAGGTACAAAACATTCTGCAAATAATCAAAGGCAGGCAGCTGGGATTGTTTCAGGGGTAATATATAAAAATAATTCCATAGAAAAACTTTGCTGTGCTTCTGGTTTGCACTTTCGATCCATCTCAGATGGGTAGCAGAGAGCACTTCTCTTTAAACTGGAGACGTGAGAAAAGGACTGGCTGCATTTCCCATGACAAAAGAAGAGTCTTGTTCAGAGAGAGCAAGGACAGAAGCAGGGACAGCTGGGATGCAGGGAGTGACCAAGTGCAAAGTGGGAGGAACTGGGAGGGTTAGTGTGATTTCGGTGGGAAAGCAGTGCAGCTCAATCGGTTCTGCCAGCCCTAAGGGCAAATAAATAAATAACGCCCAACCTCCAGTCACCTGAACCATAAGGCATTGATTTCCACCAGGGCTTATTAAAAATCAAACAGTATTTTCTGTGAAATACTGATGGCTTCAGAATTCTTTGGCAGCAAAACAAAAGAAATTCTGAAAAATGGGAGACTTTCAGTGGTTACTAATATTTTAGTGGTTACAGCATTAATCTGGGATACTAAATTTGTGTCGTGCTTTTACTCACAACAGAGACTCAAGGTTGGCTCTCTTCTCAGGCAGACGCCTTGGTCCCCCATCTACAGAGTCAAGCTCTCTTTATAGTGCCATTAATCTTTGCATAACAAATTATAACTTCACTAACCCAGAATGGGAGCTAGAAGATAAGACTGCCTAATGAGGTGAGCAGGACAGCTACCAATCTGAGGGAGATTCAATGCAAATCTGAATAAAAGCCACATCTCTTACCTAAGAGCTAGGACCCAGCAAATACCTTTCACCAAAAATTCCCTTCTGGCCTTGAGACCTGTTCAGACAAAGATTTCATGAGAAACATTGTACTCCTTGTACATGTATCCTCTTAATTCATTCCCAAATATAATTTTTACTTCAACAGTTCATCATTTATAAAAAACTCAACTGTTTAGCTGCAAAATTAGCAACCACTTCTATGTGCATACATTCTGGAGTAATTCACATACACTCCCTGTTTCAGGGAAGGGAGGATCTGACTTTTCCTTGAGCTGCCCGTGGGCACGGCTCTGCCCTCCGTGGGCAGGCTGCCTTGGACCTGTGGGACAGTGTGAGGGAGTGTGGCTGGCACGAGGAGCTGGGAGACACCAAAGCTCCAGGACCAGAGGGAGGAAGAGGTTCTGATGTCCCTGTGTGTGGTGTAATAGACGGCAGCCCCATCTAACTTTCCGCCAGGAAAACCAGGACAAGATTCTGTGCAACCTCCACCTGAAACAGACATACCTGTGCCACCAATGGTGGATAAAGAACAGCAGCTCCAACATTAGAGAAGCAACTCTGTAGATCTTGTTCTGGTGTTAAAGCATAAAAAAAAAAAAAGGCATTTCTCTGGGAAAACAATTGTTTTGAGGGAGGAACATGGCAATTTAATAGATGATGTAGATAAGTAACACAACATTTTCATTTTCTTCTTTGAGACAGGTTAAAAAAACCCAAACAAACAAACAAACCACTTTTTGTCTCTGTTCCCAGGATAAATAGATTAAAAAATACAAGATGAAGCTGTGATATAATGCATGGCAATTTTACCTAAGACAGTCAAGGAATACAATGATTTCTTACTAAACAATGTGTTGAAGGAGAAAAAGAAAATTAAGCCAACGAAAAGTCCTAGCACCAAGTCAGTAAGGCAAAGCTGTTACAGTTTTTGTGGTTATGAAATTAAAATATCTGAGATGGACAACTGGGGGGGGAAAGGATTAAGTATTAAATAAAAAAAAAAAAGAGAAAAATTCATAAACCATTTGTTTCAAACTGCTAAACAAATTGGCTGTGTTGTTAACTACTATGCCTGGTAAGCTAATTGAATTTTAATAACTTATTCAGCATATTTTGTCTCTTCATCTCTCTGGTCTCTGAAAACAATGTGAGTAGAGTTCTATGAAGTCTAAATTATTGAAGAAAAAGCATTTGCTGAACTTTATTAGAAGCACTTCTCCTCTAGTAGATATTCATAGGCAGTTTTTCATAATTACATAATATTTTGAATTGGAGAATTCACATCATATCTTTCTGTTCTCTTATTTAAAGATTTATTTGTTTCTCAGCAGCTTTCCTGTGCACAGTTTTATAAATCTGAATTTAAAATTCCCTTTCCATGAATAATTTGTAATGCTTCCTTGAAGTTCATTGTTTCAGCAAAAATTCCTGTCCTAAATTTATGAGGTGTTTTTCACCCCAGCACAACTCAACTGTTAACCAGGTATATTAATTCAGTGAGATCGTATGGATGAGTCAAGTCATACAGACATCCAAGATTTCCTGATTGGGGATCTAAGCTGAGACATGCATTTTTATTATCATTATTATCATCATCATTTTTGTGTATTTGATACATGCTTTGCTGTGGCACATCTTTAGTAACTAGTGTCCCCTGGTTTCCTATGCAGTAAAAAGGAAGAGGAAGAAAAACATCCTTCTGTGGTCGTGGCACCTTGGGGTTTTTTGTTTACTCAGACTTTGCTTTTTGCATTGGAAAGTTCAAGGTCAGCTCCAAGGCTTTTTAGCAGTAACAAAATTAGCCAAAAGAATTCTTGACACCTCAAGAGAAGGATATCATCAATTGCTCTCAGGTTAGCAGGCTATTGATGGCTGAGGTACAACATTTGACTGAGGTGCCATCCACACAGAAAAGTTTGGAATGCTGAAAATAACTTCCTTACTGGAGGAGAGTCGCAGTCACAGGACACAACCAGCACCTTGCTCTGCTCTGCATCTGCTTCCCTTCTCGCTGGGTTTCTGGGACTGTGGCACTGAGCATGTGTGCCTGTCCCAGTGGGACACACCAACCTGCCAGGGGAAGGAGGAGACAGCAGAAGGAGCTGAGCTCATCTCTAGCCTGTCCTGCTCTGCCCTGTAATCCCACTGGGGTTTTGAAGAAAACACTTTCAGATAAAGGTTTTGGGGAGACACTGTCGGAGATGTGACCTGATTTGTACAAGCTGCAGATCAGACTGGTGGCAAAGATGAGAAGACAGTCACCGTGGTTCCTACACCAGTGTCTGTCCCCTGTGTGCACCGTGTTGCAGCAGTTTCTTCCAGGACTGTTACAATGGATGCCAGGGCACATTTCAAAGGGAAAAAGGACTGTTCATGTACAGAAGGGAAATCTTTCTGTTCGAATGTAGAAGTTCCTCCTGAAAAGGTTCACTAACAAAAGAGAGTAAAAGAACAGACTGCTCAAACACAGATCTGTTAGATGGATTTTTACTGTTTTGAAATATGGAAATTTTATTCAACAGTAACACTTGGTTTCGGTATTTCTGTTTGCTAAACATTTATACTACGATAGGCTACCTTATGAAAGCACAACAGTTTTTAGATATTTCATCACTAATTATTGTTTTGAGTGTATTTACTACACTTGAAGTTATTCCTTGGTTGAGTTCAGTGAGCTAAAAAGTGTCAAATAACTTCCTAATTCTTTAAAGTTCACTTGAGATGATGTATTAGGAAAAATGTTCAGCAAATGCTAATTAACAGTAATCCAGCCATATACAATGCAGCTTGATTACATTTACATATAGAAGAAAGTCTAATGCAAATGGCATCATCAGATACTTTTATTGATGCTGTAGTGAACACAGGCTGTAGGAAACATTATTTTCTCTCCAAAAACAACTTTAAGACATCTAGATGCTGAATAGCTCCGTGCAGGCAGACTCTTTGCCCTTCGGTGTGAGCATCCAGGTTTACCTGATTACATTTACTCTGAACACGCTCAGGTTAACTAGGTTTTTGGAGTGACTGCAGAAGAAGAGTAGTAGGATTTGAGATATTTCTGGAGAAAATACCTTTTTTAAGGTACTTGAGTCTTATTTGAGTTTACTTATTTCTTTTAGTGCACAAAAAACCTCCATGTTTCTAGCTGACTAATTATATATATGTGCACTTTCAGTTGCAGTTTCTCACAGTTAAGAAATTCTGCATTCATCCTATGTCAGCATTCCTATTCACTTCATGATCAACACTGTGGGGTATTTTCCTGTGTCTGCCAGTTCAGAGACACACAAGAGAACATCAGTAGTTGGTGGATGTATCAGCAGCAAAGGGGAACTAAGTGCTTCATCCAAAACTTGCTGAAATCAAGAAGTCTCCCCGTAAACTCAGAAGGCTCCTAGGTCTGTGTTCTTCCCACAGCCTCAGAAATAACCCATAAGCTCCATAATAATTTTTCCGAGTCCAAAGCAGACTAAAGTGTCTCTTGAGTACTTTATTCCCGGCTCTGAACTTCGATTACCTCAACCTTCAAGAATCTCCTGCCCAGCTCCTTTGGTACTGTGATACCTGGCGGTCCCTGATCAGGAAATGCAGTTCCAGGCACGTGTTGAAATGCAGGACTGCTGAGACAGGTTCCTTCTGGCAAGCACGTGTTGCCGTAACCTGGTTGCTCCGCTGATCCCTGTGCAGGGCTTGCTTAGTGCTCTGGGGATGAACACATGGGCACAGCTGTGGAGCTGAGCAGGCTGGTTCTCTGCCAGCCCTGCTGCTCACCTCTGCAGGGCTGTTACCTGCCTCCTCAGACAGCAGCCCAGGGCACGCTGTGATTGCCTCTTTGCTCACACGCAGCAGAAACAAGACTGGTCGTAAAAGCCACCTTAGCTCATCCTCTTCAAGGGTATAATGCTTCTCAAAATGTTTTTGAATTAAGAACCATAAAACACTATTGTTAAGTTTGAGATCCCTACAGAGGATAAACACCTACAAGGTTTATGGACAGGATAATTTCAGTTCCCTCTTTCTTCATAAAGAATTTTTTTATGGGTACTTTTGTTGGTGTTCATAACAATACTTGAATATTCATTATGGCATGGACTGAACTGGAAATGGTCTCTCTACCAGCAAGGTGGGATTACACTTCATCAAATAGAAAGGGAGCATGCAGATACAAGAATACACGTTGGCACTGTCAGATGCTGCTGCTCATAAGGTTAATTTTCATGTAATAAATCTGAGGACTGAACATGATATGCATGACAGATGAGTATTGCTGGCAGGGTAACCCTATATGTAAATATATGTGATATTTTTTTATTCTGATAATGCTAATCTTTATCCAGAAACCGAATATAAGAAATCCTGTTTAAAAGTAGAAATTAACACAGACCTTATTTTTGAAATGGAGAGTTGTTTAGAATAGAATATTGTTCTTTTGTAATTTGTGTTTTTGAATGGTTCTTTTATTATTTTACTTCCTAATATTTGCTAGTTAAGAATTTCAAAACCATTTACATATCTCAGGTTGATTTCAGGAATCTGATTGACCAGAAGAAGCTAACATCATCCTAGTTTGTAGTTTAAACTATTGGCATCGAAGGTTTCACACATTTTTTTGTGGAGGGGCTTTCCATGAAAAAGTCAGGGCTTTTATTTTCATAATGTATTTAAATGAAACATTTCTGACAGATACTGATTATTTCAGAAAAAGAGCTCTGAGGAGGACTTCTTGGAGAAATTCTGATGGGGGATTCAAATATTTTGAGGTAAAAAGCCCCCCCGAACATGTTGATAATACCCCCAAAATGTAGTGCTGTTTGCCAGCTGCAGACAGTTTGCTCCCCAGGCAGGACATGATGGTATCACAGTCCACCTAAATCTGCTCTCCAGGAACCTCCTCCCAACAAACCCCTTTGAACTGGTGGACTGAAGCACCACTGGCTGATGTTTTGGCCACCCTTCAGGCTCATTTCTTTTTCATTAAGGAGTTAGAGAAGAATGGTAATTCTGGAATAACCATGTACAATGCCTCAAGAGAAGCAGCTTTATTTCTCTGTGTCCTGAGCTCTGCCTCCCGGGTCAGGAGCATGGGCACTGTCACCCAGCCCCACCACTCTGCTCTTCCACTGACTGGCACTGCAGGTCTCAGCAGTGGTTTGGGTGGCTCATCTTTTCTCTGTTGTTGAAGGCTTCTGTCAAGAGACCCAAGGGAAAAATATCCATCAGACGCTTTCCTACTTTTGCAGAATTCCCTAGAAGCGAAATTAAGATCTTCTGTTTTCACATCTTTCTCCTGCATCTTGAATGCAACAGACAGACCATGTAGAAATAGTTACAATGAAGGCAAAGAGCCCTTGCAGTATAAGTAGCTGGTTTTCTGAAAAACAGAAAACCAGGTTTCCATTAGACAAAAAAAATGGTAAGAGCTTTGGTAATTATTTAAAATTACAGTAAAAGCTGTAAGGTCAAAATCAAAGTAAAGATTCTTTGTAAGTATTGGAAATTTGGTAGTACAAATGCTCATTATAACCTAATCATATTCATCTTTTAGAGTAAACGAGGCAAGATACTGCTTCTATTTTTACAGAAGAAATGCTTTAGGAAGATGCCAACAATATAAATGTCAATGAAAAATTAATTCAAAATACAAGCAAAATAATTTTCTTCTTTCAGTGAGTTATATTTCCTAGAAGAAATGTCCAGTATGTTTTTAATGTATACATTACAGCTCTCATGAAATAAAATTTTTATTGCTTTTTTCTACAAGGTTTACATTCCTGCAAGATACTATCAGCGAGTGACAAATCAAAAATATCTGAAATCCATCTGATAATCGTATATGCACATAGGATGATATTTACATTTTATCCATAGCTTTCAGAATTTAGAAGAAGCTGAGCATGCCAAAAAGCACTTTAGTCATATTCTGCATATATAAACAAACTGCAAATTAATATTTTACCTAATCTGTAGCCAATGTACGGATTTCTACCAGAAGGGGGTGCTTTGAGCAAACTGGTGCTCAGGAGTCCTCGAGGGGAAGCGCTGAAACCTTTTATCACACCATGGCTCTTGATATTCCATGTAGCCTTTCAAATATTTTAAATAAATATGTATATACATATAAGCCTATTTTCAGTTATCAAAGTCTCCTCAGTCTTTGAGCATGTAAAAAACATTAAATAAAGGAAATGAATTAGTTTTGGAACTAAGTCTTCAAAAAGAAGAACTCATATGTTAGATGAATGAAATATTATGGGAAGACTTACTTATTTCAGTTGTACCTGGTAAGACCTGTAGCTGAGCTTTTTTTCCCAAGGATTTCTACACAACTCGCCTCTCCTTTTTTCCCCTTTTTTTTTCATAAAATAGCTAGTGTTTGTAGGTGTTTAATTTTGTGTGGAATGCAATGTTGTTACACACGGGTCATTTTTAGTACCATAATCAGAATACTTTTTTAACAGGGGAATGGAAAAAGAAAAGGTGGTGTTTTGAATGCAACAAAAACAGCCATTAGACACTCTAAAGTACCACGGAGTTTGTTTGTGCCAGCACTAAATATTAAGCAGCAGACACTGAAGAACTGGCAAAGTCCCATTTCTGAGTTTTGAATTATAAGAAGTATACTGTCATAGATAATAAAGTATGTAAAAATGATCACTCAGTCACTTTGCCAGCAAAGTCCCATTTCTGAGTTTTGAATTATAAGAAGTATACTGTCATAGATAATAAAGTATGTAAAAATGATCACTCAGTCACTTTGCCAGCATTTCAAGAATATTTTGAACTCTGCCCAGGAAAGCCAAACATGGGCATATGTATGATAGGTATTATTTATATGCAATTGAGTTGCTCTTTTTAATGTATTCTACTATAATTATGGAATTTTATTTTATTAATGAAATATAATCCTTCTTCCAATGTACTTTTTGATCAGGTCTCTTAATAGTGGAGCTTTAAATATGCTTAAGTATAGCTAAAGCATATTTGAAAAATGAAAATAAGTAATGTTTACCTTGAAACTGTAATTAAGGTTCATGTAAAGTTAATGTTAGGTGTTCTACACAGGACATCTCCACAAAGTCATAGAGATTAAAAATTAACAGCATAGATAAATTCAGTCTTATCAAATAGACTAAAGTAAGAATAAATGCCCCAGTCAAGCTGCACATGAATATTTTTATTACACTTAGAAATGTAAATCGGAGTTGTAAGTATTTTTAAGCAGTAGTAGAATCAAACACTGTGTGTCTCTTTAAGACCCCATAAGGAACAATCTCAGATTGTCAATACCTGTGCTATTTGATGTAAGGTAATTGAGGCAGTTGAGCCCTTTCCTGACGCAGGTTGGTTGGGGGTTTTTTGGAGGAAAGGGGAAAAGTGGCTGAGTTGGAAGTGTCCTGTTTGTGTAAGAAGAAGGTAACTGGATCTCAGAAGAGACAGAAGAAACTGCCTGTCTAAGAACGTGGATGGATTTTGCTGCTCGCACAGTGTCACCTCAAATCAAGCCTGAAAGCAGGATATGTCTGCAAGCACCCTGTGGCCAGCAAAGCGACTGTCTATAAATGCCTTCACTTTGGTGTGGTTTCATATAGTCATTTCAAGTTAGCACTTAAAGAATTAAATACCCTGTTTTTAATTTCAACAAAACTGAGCTATATCTGATTGTAAAAGGCTTTTGGTCTGCTTTGGGGTACTCACTATAAATAAAAGATCTAACAAGGTTCAATCAAAGGTTTGCCTGACTAGGAATCCTGCTATGCACACTGTGTCATGAAGCAAAGGATTAAAAAATTAGACATCTACATAAGTCCTGTCAGTAGGTCTAAACCAACAGGGTTTTTTGCTTAAGAAATGCTGTTTCTGGTATTTCTTTTTCCTTGGTGGGAATTGAGGAAGGTGTGTGTCTGAATGCTGGGAGGTCAGAGTATCCCTAGTCCCTGTTCCCCCACCCACTGCAGAGAATGGTGACCTAAGAGTACAGAAGCAGGGATGATCTTGCTTTTCAGCCATCGCTTTGATTAAGCCACAGTTAAGCATACTGTCAAAAATGCAAAATGGTACTCTGCTGAGGTTTTATGTAATAATGGGGAAAGGTATGTGTAAGTTCCCTGTGCTACCCAGAAAAATGCTTTGGAGCAAATGAAGGCAAGTGTCACACACAGACACAGAGGTTTTGGCTTCATGTTCATAAAGAGCTGCTACTTTATAGCCTGATCTTGGTCCAGTCCCTTGACTTCCCTGTGCCTCTGTTTAAATTAGATGGCAAAAATGAATCAAGTACAGCCTCACTGAAAAACCGATGTTGTTACTGAGCTGAGTCCTTCTGGGCAGGTGCCTTAGAAAAATCAGCTAAAATTAGGAACTCACCATTTAGGGTAATGAGCAGCTGATGAATGATGCAAGGATGATTCCTTATTTTCATTCTAAATTCTAATCTTTTAGTAAATCAGTAATGTCATCTATATATGAGCTAGACCACCATGTTTACCTTGGCAGCTGCTGTGCCTTATCACAGCTTCCCTTTTTGCTTGGCTCTGTACATTCACACTTTTCATTACCAGACCTGTAATTGTGGCATTAAGAAATTAAGGAAAAAGGGAAAATTAGTAATGGTAGAATGAACTCCTGGTGTATAATTTATTGGTATTTCTGTGGTGTGGACAGAGTGCCATATATTTTAAGCAAATTGAATAAATTTTAAAGGAAGGGAGGGTAATAATGTTATTTCTGTTTTCTCATTAAGTGATTTGCTGTAAGTTGACTAGAAAGTCCTTGGCAGGCAGTGGAAAAAAGTGGTTGGCATTTCTGCTTAAACCATGCTCTCATCTTTTCTGTGCATCTTTTGAATCCAAGACTGTGAAGGGCAGGAAGGGACAAGTATCTTGTTTTCATATCCACCCTATGTTTGTGTGCTCACTGAAATTGCCAAATATTTCTGTAGAGAGTTCTGCTGCTCATATTTAGCTACAGGCTTTACAGTGGTCACAGAGCTTCATAATCTCTAAATGGGGAATTAACTGTCAAGAACTGTAAATATTTTTCTAAGAGGCAAAAATAAATATGGGTTTAGATGACAGATTTTAATAAGGACATGTTTTTGATTGTGAATAGCTCATTATAATTACATATATCCAGTGATTTTTTTTTAAAAGTTGTTTCTGGTTCATCCTGACTAAATGTGTTGGCATAAATATGGGCAGTTAGTGTTCTGTGTCACCATTTATCATTTGTATAGCACTGTAACTGTTAATGGTCCTTTATAATGTAGAGAAGTATACCAAACAAGGACCATAACTCTGCTGTCAGGAGCTTATGAACTCTGAACCACATATTTGGACTGGCTGATGTTATATTCAGGTAAGTCCTGTTTTGTACATTGCTTGTACATTGAATTATCTCATAAAAAGCTCCATAATCTAACTCACTCTAGCAGAGCATTAAACCTAGTTTTAGTCCTAATGACACTCATTGAGCTAAATATTAAGAGTCTGTACATGAATCTGCTTGGTGTTGGGCAAAACCATTCAGAACTGCCATAGAATGAGATTTGGGTACTCAGTCCCAGAGATGATTTGATTTTGATACTCAGTGGAGTTGGGGCAGTACAACAGCATTCTTGGATGAATCTCATGTTGATACAATCTTTCTTGGTCTTATCAAGAAGCTCTGTTTGGGTCCTGGCTCCTGTCTCCTCATGATAAACTTCAGAGGCAATAAACCTTTAAATCTGTGTCCCCCCATCACTGAGTCTGGACAACGGGACGGGATCAGCATTGCTGCACTGTCCTTCTGTACCAGTGACATTTGATTCCTTTATTTGGAGCTGAGTTATTCCTGAGACAGAGGGGTGTATGGGGGCTCCTTCTTTTTCTTTCCCTTCCTACCACTGCTTTCTTGATGTGTTTTCCACAAAGATGCCGTATGCTTTAATTTTATGGACTGTCGATACTTG
This sequence comes from Scytalopus superciliaris, assembly GCA_013400415.1. NCBI lineage: Eukaryota > Metazoa > Chordata > Aves > Passeriformes > Rhinocryptidae > Scytalopus > Scytalopus superciliaris. The sequence continues at coordinate 551,251 of VXBX01006414.1, read as the reverse complement.
TAATGCAGGTAGAATGGTGTGCCAGCTGCAGACCGAGCTCTGGGCAAGGGGCCATGATCTGGTGCAGACCCTTTGCATAACAAAGGGCACAGGGACCTGTGGCACAGCCAGATGACCCAACAGTTAGAGACACAACAGGAGCAAAGGACCCCAGACTTTCCCAAGCTTAGACTGTGAGGATATAAAAGCCCAGGATTTCCATTGCTCAGGGTTCCTCCGCAGTGGCACCAGCTCGAGATGTTACTCTGTTGTTGCACCATGATTAAATTATTTGAAGAATCCAGAAGTCTAGGATTCTGCTATGGGAAGCCTAGTCTGACAGCATGAGAGTGGTGTGTGTAGGGAGTCAGGTGGGGCACTCATTGGATCACGGGAGCCACCTCCTGCAAAAGGACTTTGGTCCTATTGCAGGTGGTGTGAATGTGATGGCCACAGTGGCTCCTGCATGGTCAGACAGCAAAGCTTCCTTAACAGGATTCTAGCCCTACTTTGCCCTTGTGGTAATATGGAAGAAGAAGGAAAGAAAAACATTATTAAAAAACAAAACAAAAACAAACACACCCCCCA
>VXBX01006414.1:475559-550636 GCA_013400415.1 Scytalopus superciliaris | reverse complement strand
AGTAAAGGATAATGGCAGGCTACAAAACTTGTAAGGAGCAGCCCAAAGATTTTTGTGTCTTTCCCCCCCAGTATTCTCTTCTAAACCACACCTGAACTCTTGGTGTTTCAATCTCTACATCTTTGTGGTGCTGTTCCATCCTGCAAACGCCGTCTCACAGAGGAGGTTATGGTTGTGTGAGGCTGAACAAGAGGATTTCAAAGCTGCTTTCAGATGATGTGGTTCTGGGGCGGGGCACCTGCACTCGGAGTGCCTTGAGGACAGCAGCAATAGTCCGTATGATGGAAGACTGCAGGTTTTCATGAGCTTCTTGAGGCTTGGCTAACCTAAATAAATGCTCGACCATATGCAAAGTTGGCTATGTCGGATGTGCTGAACAGACACATTAGGAAAGCACCACTGGTAACATCTCTCTATCACAGGAGCCATTCCTGTGCTTTCTCCCTTCTTGTGACTTCTTATGTTGCTGTTATGACATGGCTTTCTTTTGGTCATTAATACTCCTTAATACATTGCAATGTGATTTTGATTTTGTTTGTTTGAATCACTTAGCAGGTCTTTGTACTTTATTGTATACCAACTATTTCTTCAAGCTCTTTATCTACAGTATAGGAGAAGGCTAAATAATTGTCTAGGTGCATAATTTAAATGTATATAAAGAAGGAAACCAAATTTTAGTTTTTTATTAACAGAGCAATATTATAGTTGTTTCCTTTCCTCACCATATTAGGCCTCAGTCTTTCTTTTTCCTCTTCATTTGTGCCCTTCTGTTGTGGCACAAGGCATCCAAAACCTAAGTACGAAATCAAGTTTTTAATTGTTTTGCCTTAGCATTGCTCCCTTTACTTTTTTAGTAAATTGTTGAATTTTTTTCCCCTTAAAAGAAATCCTTTTAACATAAAGTAATATTGCTCATTTACTAGATCAATAAAAATACAAAGAAAATTGCCAATAACAAATTTAGTTACCAAGGTATAGGACAGTCTGAGATGTGTGGCTGAAAATCTTGTAAAAACAGTTCAGCCCAAGTATCTCACTTCCCACATTGATGTTAAATCATCAGCTAAAGAAGTTATTCTGACCCTCTTTTACTGACAAAAAAAAACAAAGGAAAAAAAAAAAAAAGACACAAAGAAAAAAACCCCCCACCAAAACAAAAACCCAACACAATTTATTCCAGGATGGAAGTACTCTAAGAAAAAAACAAGTAACTGTGCTCTCAAACTGATTATTCAATAAGAAGATACTGTAGTGAGCACTGTGACTCACCAGTGAGGCCAAAAGCTTGAGTTCAGATTAATTTTCCACCTACTGAAGAAGTTCTAAAACTTTGGAACTGGGTCACATTTCCTGGGATATTTTCCTCTTCCAATTTTGTGACTCCAATCTTGGAAGTGTCTCCCAACTGAGCAAACTGCAATGTCATCTGTTTTCACACTGGTTTGAATGAAAACTACACAGTATTTTCTCACCCCATCCCACTTCTCTACCCTGAATAGCCATATTGCCAAAGATTTCTGCACCCTGGAACTTAATGCAAGGCTTTATCTCTTCCCATCTGAATCTGGAGCCACCTCATCCATGTACTTTATGTACACTTGACAACTGGGTGGGTTTTTTAAAAGCCCCTCTTGGCTTTGTCCAGCATTTGTAAAATGGAGATCATTTTGCTGTCAGTCCCCCTCGCTTTGTCTTGTCAGCCCACTTAGATAATAATTTCCAAGTAGGAACTGTCCTTGAACCCTTATCAAAACAGGTTGGCTGATGTAAGCTGAGGCATGCAGGCATTAGTGGGAATAACCAGAATCCATTTCCAGGAATAGTAGGGTTTTGCCTAAATTTTTTGCCTTGAAGTTGCTGTGGTTTCAATATATGCCAGGGATCAGTAAGGGCTGACAAGTTGAAGGTGTGATTCTCTGGGTTTCTGCTTAGGGCTGAAAGCAGGAAGGGTCCTTTCTACATACCCCTTTTTCTTTTAGTGTTGGGGCTTTGACAGTGCCCTTAATTTTGCATAAGGGAAAGATGTGGCAGACAACCTGAAGGCTTCACAGCACTTGGTTTGCTTTCTTTTAACAGTTTCTCAGTGTTCTGCAGAATGTTAATTTGCATGTTTCACAGGAACTGATTTATAACTTCAGCTCTCTCAAACCCAGATTCTGACCCACTTATTGACAGTAAATTGTCCCTTCCTCTGTTTCAAAAATGTGTATACTTGTTTTATGAATTATGCATACAGTCAGCTTGCCACTAGCAGTAGTTTTTGACTATCAGCTAAGTTTAGAAAACTGGTATCACTGACTTCTAGCATGGTGCACGTGGCAAATGGAACTGGGGGTGGCTTGTTGTGTTTTAAGTGAAACATCTTGTTTCTTAAAAGGGGAAGGTTATGCAGAGACACACTGCCAGGCACCGTGGCTTTCCTGGTGAGCAGTAACTTGAGTGCTGTTAACTTGATCGCCAGTGACTGTCCACTTGTGTTGGGAAGTGGGGCAGAACCTCAATCAAAGGGGGACTCAAACCTCAGTGTAGATTAGTCTTAAAAATGCAAGTTGTAAATAATCAGGAGGGGAAAAAAAAATCAAAGCAATTAACAAGGTTTTAATTCTTTGTTGAGATGAGCAAGCTACGTCAATCCTGCTGGCTGTGAATGCAATTTATCTACAATGTCTGAATCACTTGCCAACTCTTAATACTACACAACTGTAAGTAAGAACCAGAGAAGCCTTTAGCATAAGATCATGATTAATTTGATTTGAAAGTTCTTATTTCCCAAATTACATAGCAAAAATTATTCCCAGGTTAGTACGATCCTCTGACAAATGTGCTATTGAATATATATTATTACTTATTTAGGAGGACGTTGTTTGGCATGCTGTTTTATTACCCATGAGTTTGTATGTTGGCAATGCTGAACTTTGAGAACTGCCAATGGAGGACACTTGGATTTTCTTTTTTTTTCCTTTGATACCTCTCTTGTTCTACAAAGTCAAAAAATCTTAAACTAAGGCAGAGTTAAGAACTGTACAAAAGTGACAATTTAACAGCTTCAGGAGGACAAAAAGCTATGGCAGCATTTAACCTTTCTCCTTTTTCCTCCCCCTCCCGTGTAAAGGAGCTGTAAAAGGCTCTTCCTTGCCTTTCCTCACCTCCTGCTTTGAGTTCTTTGGCCTGTGAGCCACACTGACTCAGTTTGCTACAACCAGCAAGCCATTTATATTACCTCGGATTTAAACTCCTTAAGAATGTTATTTTCGCTGTTAAATAATATGAGGGATCTACATCTCAGATTAAACTTCTCTTTTGAACAAGGCTAGCAAAGAAACCGAGGAACCAGCCAGCAGAGGTTAATGCACATCTGCAAACATGCTTTGAGTTTGTCTGAGGAAGCTGCTGCTCTGTGGCTGTCACAGCAGATCCATCTCTATCCCTGCAGTTACAGCTTTCCAAGAAAAGCATAATGCTTCACTAGGAGCAAGTGTGATGTGTTAAAATTTTTTTCTCTCTTGTTATATTCCTGTAACACCTTAGGAATTGGGATTAGGTTGAAAAGTTGGATCATCTCAGACTCCGAAACTATTAAAATTAATAACAGCTTTGAACACTGAGCTATAGGATGGTGCTGCCAGCTGGATATTATTTTATTCAGGAAGAGCCAGCTGTCCAATTAGGTTGACTGGGACACTGGTTTCCCTTTCCACAGTGTAAAGATCAGTCTTTCTTGTTGGTGGGCAAATCATTGAACTGTAAAAGGACAGAGTGTTTAAATAATTCTATTTTTCATAACAGTACTAGACTCACACTGTCTGAAATGCTGGGGTTACTGAAAATGAAATGTGAGCTGACCTGAAAAAGAATGGCAGGCAATTTATAATAAATCCCAAAGACCCTGTCCACAGATTTGATCTAGAAGGAATTAATAATGGAACCAAAATAAGAATAACTACCTCAGGGTGGCTATTTAATTGGTTTAAAAATGTGAAATTTAAGAATTACAAGCAGACTAAACATCTGAAACCTGTTCAAAAAGCTGTTACCACTTTTTTTTTTTTTCCCCCCCTGAAATGTAGGGAAATCCTCTTGAGAGGTGAGCTAGATGCAGAAAGGACAAGAAAGTTTAGAAATAGTTATTAATCAGCAGTCTTTACAGCTACATATTTAAGGAGAAGCACATCCACACAGCATCCTCCTCAAAGGGGAAAGAAAACGGGTCCTGAGGAATTTGTATCAGTGAGCATAGTGAGCATTGTTGGGTAGCTTCTGGCACTGAAATTCAACCACACCACTTTAGTTTCTATTTTCTGGGTATGTCTTCTTGGGAGGTCTTAGAGCATGTGAATTTAGCTCGCTGTGTTTCATGATAACACTTGGACAACACCGTGGCTGGTCTCAGAAGAGCAAAAGCAATCTGACTGGAGCAAAGAGTAGATGAAACCCAAGCAGTAATGAAAGGATAAAAACAATTTCTGTAGTCTTCTGCTTAGTACTAATGTAATTCTTTTTTTTCCAGTATTGTGGTTGAGTTGGCTTTCAGTGACATAACATTTTTCTAACACTATGTTCTACCAAACACAGTTGTGTTTATCCTGTGAAAGGCATCAGACACATGACAAGAGTTTGCTGTGTCACTTCCCAAATGTATTTTGGTGCTCAGCAAGAGTAAACTGGAGGGACTGAATATTTCACAGAAGTAAAAAATGCTTCTGAAATCTGCTCTAGTAATGATTTATTGTTTGCAGGAGAAGGATAGTCTTGGGGTTTGACGATGAAAAATCCTTTAATAATTTTTAAGCTCTTCAGATAAGATGGGCATGCATCATGATCATCTTCAGTTTGACACAAAGCATTTGGCACAAAACTTTGATTGGTTCAAGAATTATAAATTACATGAGATTTTATTTAATTTTAATACTGTGTTTAGATCCAAAATGTGGACTACAGAAGAGTCAAGCAAGATAGAAAGTAACCCCCAGGGCCCTTTCCTGGTGCTGCTTTCCAGCCTCTCATCCCCAGTCTGCCCGTCCATCTGGGGTTGCCCCATCCCAGGGGCAGAATCCAGCACTTGCCCTTATTGAACTTCCATGGTTGGTGATTCCCAGCCCTCTGATCTGCCCAGGTCTCTCTGCAGGGTCTCCCTGCCCTTGAGGGACTCAACAGCCCCTCCCAGTTTTGGGTCATCTGCAGACTTGCTCAGTGTCCCTTCCAGTGCTGTGTCCATCACTGATGAAGCTGTTGAAGAGCACAGGGCCAGGGATGGAACCCTGTGGAACCCACTGGTGACAGGTGGCCAGTCTGATGTCACCCCAGTCACTGTAACTCTTTGTTCCCAACCCTTGAGCCATTGGCTCACCCCCTACAGGATGTTTATCCGGCTGTGGGCTGGACATGTGGTTGCTGTTGATATCCAAGCTGAGTGATTGGTGTCTCATGGTGATTTCAAAACTGTCTACTTGCCCTTTTCTCCTGTGATCCAGCTGGCAGGTTGCTCTGTGGTAGCTGGCAGAGAGTAATTTCAGCCCCCTCTGCGACACTCTAAGTGGTCTTCTGCTCACAACTTGGTGTGGACTCTGTTAGTGAGAGTTTTAATGAGCAACCCGTGGGGCAGCAAGATTTGCTTATGTAATCCACAAAGCAGGTATGTAGTTTTTATTAAAAATGCTGCGAGGTCCTTTCAAAATAAAGCCAAGTGAACTGCCAGTAGAACTGTTATCTGTCAATCTATGCAGGAATTCATTTTGTCCATAACAACATAAATTGATTTCCCTTCCTTTTCTTAAAATATATTAAATGGTCAGATGCATTATGTAAATTAATAAATTATCCATCCTGTATGACTATAAAACCATTTAAGTGGAGCCCTCAGAAATACTGAAGCACATCAACACTGGCTGTTTTAGGCCTCCTCTGTGGAAATAGCACATGATGGTTGTGTATCAATGGCCCTCCAGTACTAGTTACACAGTGATTTTCAGCAAGAGAGCTCTAACGGTTCAAGAGATGCAGTCATCTAAAAATAAATCAGCCTCTCCCAAAGTGCCCACAACAGCACATCATAATCAAAGTTGATTACATTTGCACCCTGCATCAAATGGATGTATGAGAGTGCACCAAATCACAGAGACCTAATGGTTCACACCTGCCAGATAGCTATTTGACATTTCACACTGTTAATGGAAGTGTTCCTGAGGCATGAGATTCATAATGCCAGGCTCTACTGTAGTGTGCTAAAGAGCTATCACAGCTAAGGCACGTCACCCTGTCCATTGGCTTCTTTTGTAACAGAATCTTCTTCAGTCATAGGTTGTGATAAAAACTTTGTTCTGTCTGTAGAATGTTTGCCTCCCTATCAAGACAGCAACACAACTTTCTATCTTTGCTCTTTCCTCTACCATCCTGACCAGAATGACCTGCTTTCCAGCTGGTCCAAGTCTATAAATTAAGTAATGGCTTAATCACCATTCCTTCTGTCTGTAGTCAAAACTCATTCGTTGGGTTTTTGTCTCGTTTTTAGGAAGGGTATGCATGTGTGAATGTATCTTCATTTTTCTGCATGCAAGTGGTGAGATCTGGTCTTTTAATTTTTGCCTGTTATCTATAATTCCTCCAGTCTTCTATCATATTTCCTGTGCCTGTTGCAAAAACAGGTCATAAACTGGCTTAGCCCACAATCTCAGTCTTGTTTAAAATCACTTCTTGTGGCCAACCCCTGTTTTCTATTATGCCTTTTTTTTTTCTTGTAGTAGTTCATGTTCTTCATGATTTCACCCCTCCCACTGATCTTTTTCTGTTTAACTGTCCATAATCTGGCCCCTCCATGTTGTGAAGGATGCTTCGCCTCTCTTTTGCTTCACTCTGTAGAGCCAGGTGGTTAAGAGAAATATGAGCAATCTTCTAATTATGTGAGTTGCTTAGCTGTTACAGCTTTGAAAAACCTATGAAAGTTATTGAAATAAAAAATACCTTAATTGAAGCTCAAACAAGACTCCATCAGTTTGCTAAAATGGGTTTATTTCTAATCTGAAGATGTTTACAGTATTAGGACCTTTAGTAATATAGATTCTCCCTCATGTACACTCATCTCTGGTGTCTTGCAGTGTTCTGCAGGATGCTTTGGAGGCCACATGCCAATATTTTTTATATATTTGCTTCTCTCCTGCAGATTATTGCATAGTTTTGCTCTCTTATGGGTCTTCAGAATATCCGTTTCAGATGTGCAGGACTAAGTTTTCACGACAAGATTTTTGCAAGGCTTTGTGCTGCTTATCTGTGCTCAAATTCATCAGGAACATTATCCAGACAGGTGTGAAAATCTTATGTCACCTTAACTATTGGCTCGCAGATACTGCAACAAAAATCACAGGTATGGATAACCACTACCTGAAGTTCTTATCGTGATCTTTCCACAGAGGCTGCCATTGATGTAAAAGAGGATTTTTTCACGTGGAAGGGAATGAGGTTGGACCTTGGTGACAGAGTTATGTGTGCAATTTAGGAGCTCAAGTTCAAGTGACTTCTAGGTAGTGGATATGTAACTGGGAGATGCTGCACACAATCCTTGCAAAGAATCAATCTCTTCATTAGTATTCAGCACAGTGATTTCCTGGCCCATATTTGATTGACAAAGCACATGCAAAGGCCTTCTAAAGCTTTTGCAGGAAATAAACAACGTCTTGAGGCCAAATTCCTTGTCAGTAATCTTGAATTTTAGCAAGCAAGCAATTTATCATGTTCAGCCCACACAGGTGACAAATCACTGTTGCAGATACTACTGTAGAAAAGCATCAGGAACTTGCAAAAGTGGGGAGTTATTTTATTTATTTATTTTTTAACTCCTTCAAGGAAAGGACAGCAGTTAGATTTCTGGTATGGGATTGCTTTTTCTTTTTTGAAATGTCAGCATGCCCAGGAATTTTGCATATTCACATTTCATGGGTATCACCAAACTCCTGCTGTTTACCTCCAAAATCCGGTGAGAACAACAGGTGGGACTTCACTGCCCCAGTGTGAATAGCCAATGCGACGGTATGTGGAAACCAAAATTAAAGGTAGCAAGAAGTATAAGGAGATAGAAGTCCCAATCTCCCATTTGCTGTAGGCAGCACTGCTGAGCAGCTATTTTCTTTTTTTTTATTCTGCTTTTCAATTACTGATGGTGTGGGAACTAATACATTTTTGTGGGACAACTTTTTTTTGTTTCTCCTTCTTTGCAAGTAGGTAAAGGCTGTACTACAGATAGGAGATAACTGTGCATTTCTAATTCAAATTCGAACTCTCAACAAGTGAATTTTTAAAAATTTAATTTATTCTTAATCTGTGAGGGGAAAAAAACCCAAATTTATTCCCTTGAAGAGTTTCCATAATCCTGGAACTTCAGTTGTTTAACTTTTAGTATTCAACTAGGGCATGTCTCGTTGTGCTTTCTCTGAAACAGCGTGAAGTACTATTGTCCTCTGGATCTCATAGTTTAAAAACTGGCATAATGAAAATATAGCAAAAGCAGAAATTCAAGCTAACTTCTTCCCCCCTCTTAATTATTGTTCAAATTTAGGAATATGGAGGAAATTAATGTTAATAAATAGTCTGTCTGAAGAGGGTAGGGTGCCTGTAGAGACCTCGGGAAGAGCATGATGTACAGAGCAGAGCTTGTGGAATTAAGTCTTGGAGACAGCTGCTAGTCAAGTTGTACAAAAACATTGACTTTCCCCCTCACCCCACCCCAAACCAATATTGGATTTAGTTATTAACAAAAAAATAGCTATACCTTTAAGCAACTACTTTTTTTTTTTCCCCGCAAATGTATCCAAGTAATGAGTGATCCACGGTGAAAAGAGTAATCCTTACCATATTTTATTCTAGAAAATGTGTTAGATTGTCTAGGGAAAGAAAAGTATCCTCACTGTAAACTAACCCATATCATTTATGACAGAAGGTCTTTCAAACACCGCTTGGAACACTGGTAATGGCACTACAGATACAAGTATCTTGACTTTGGCAATTATTTAAAATCTTCGGGCTCACCAGGGAGGTGGTGGAGTCACCATACCTGGAAGTGCTCACAGAACAAGTGGCTGTGGCACTTGGTGGTGTGGCTTAGTGGGCTTGGGCTTGGATTTTTTGGTCAAAGGGTGGACTTGATGATCTTGGAGGTCTTTTCCAACCGTAATGGTTCTATGACTGTTCAAAAGTCTAAGTTGTGGTAGACATAGATATAGATGCACCATCTGTTGGTATTTTTATTTCTGTTAGAAGTTGAAGGTAAAAGGAGGTTATGCTTGAAATAAAACTACACATACTGGCACAGAAGAGGTTTGCCAAAACCAGCAGGTGTTGGGTAGGATTTGTAGGATTGACAATCAACAGAAGAAAAATAAAGAATTGTAAATGAGAAAATGTTCTCTCTATAAACAGTGAGATTTTCTTCAAGAAAAAAGGATTCTTAGTAGCTACTGTTTATTTCCAAATGGAAATTAAAAAAAATTAATATTAGAATACTCAGTCTGATGGAAAAATTGTTTTATGAAAAAACCCTCTAAAGGTCATTTAAGGGAATGTATGAAATAATTAAGGTTTGTTTTGCTTTGCTTTCCTTGAAGAAAAAGCTTCTGCTATTAGTATTGATTGAAAGAATGATTACTTGGTAAGTAAACAGGCTTGGGTTTTTTTTGAAAGGAAACAATGTTAATCTGCTTAATCTACAAGGAATGAGGCAATAAACTCCTAAATAAGCAGTAAACTGCTGGAAAGTCACTCTTAATTATTCATCTCAAAGAGTTTCTACTTCTAACTACTCTTTGTAGTTCTAGAAGAATAATGTGCCTTACGGTCTGTCCTTTACTTCAGCTCTCCATAGTTTAGTCTCTCACACTGTAATTCTCCTGCATTCTTTAAGCAGTCCTTGGTTAAAACAATTCTTAATACTCTTTTAACTCTCAATGTATAGGTGGCTGACCTGACAGAAATCTGATTTTAAAGAAATTCTGATGGATTTGTGTGATTCTGAAAAAGCAGATGGGATCTGTAGTCATTTCAGTTTAGGCTAATTGAGATGTAAATGTTGTGTGGTATCATCTGCAACTTATGCAGCATTTTCTGGGACCAACACTGTTCCTTGAGCAATTGAGTTCTCTAGAATCCAGTGCCTCTGAAACTTTTTTCACTAGACAGTTATGAACCTGGAACATAGTGCTCATTTTAAGATGTCTTTAAAGAATGACACGTAACGGTCTTGACATACGACTTAAAACATCATAATTGTGTGTTTAGCAAAGGGTATTCTCATCCGGACATACTACAACACCTTACTAAGTTGAATTCAAATGGAAATTCTCATCCCAAGGGTCCTTTTGTAACATGTGGCAGGCTCACAATGGGATTGTGTTTATAAGAGGACAAACACTTGGCCGCAAGGAAAATAATGTTTAAAAATTATTTAATTCAGCTGCTTAAAAGACTATTAAGAGCAGTTGTGATAATTTATTTTCTGATTTAGAGATACTTCACTGGAGTTCACAAAACCACTGCATTTTGACAAAGGGCAGCTTTAGTAAGGAACATACCCTGGCACAATAATGTAGAATCTTCTGAAGCTGTTGCAGAGCTTCAAAGGACATCTGAGCTTGAGCAAAGGGCTTCATTTATGGTATGATACAGCTGTCATGGATCTGTTCTTTCAGAAACCTTTCCTCCCAAAGGAAGCAAAAAGTTGGATATTTTTGATAGGTAGTAATTCCTGTGAAATGTTTTCTTGTTTTTTGGTAAGAAAAATTGTTTGCATTGAGCTTTGATTAATCAGAGCAATGGGAGACCGAAAAAAGAAGTAGATTCAGTAGCACATTTGGCTGCAAGATCATTGCTGCACATAACATTTATTTTTTCAGAAGGAAAATTAAGACAAACTTCACACTTGTTTTGTCCTTGGCAGTCCACAACCGGATCAAGTCCCAGAGTAATACACCTCTATTATTTTAGCATATAGTTTTTTAATTTCTGAGAAAAAGAATTTGTAATTAAGAAACAATAAAGAAAAGCACAACCATATATTTAATTGAAACAGAGAAGTCTAAAATACCTGGAGATCCTAAAATACTGGAAGTCCTGTTTTTACTAGTTTTTGTTTGATTTTCCATAGGTGAAAATATTAAGAAACTAAAAAGGCCTTTAGGTTCTTCAAGGTTAATAGGTTTTTATTTGCACTGATGACAACTTTAATGATTTCTTTCTGTTCATGTTGTGTTTCTTCTCTCAAGTTACTGAGGCAGTTATTCTTCCCATACTGTTTTTCCAAATTATATTCTTGTTCTTGGTAATCCAAGATAACCATCTCCTACATCAATGACAAGTTTATTAATTTTTCTTTTTGATGCTAAACTATTCTGATGAACAAATATACCCAATTATTTTACTTACCTCTGTTTTTTGACATAGTACATAGATTTTCCTCTTTCGATTAGTTAGATGCTTGCTAAGATATCAGTAAATGATTTAGACACAGTTGCAGAGAGTATTGTACACTTGTGATTAAAAGTCAGACACTCTCTTAGACAATTTTAAGTAGTTTAACTGAGTACTGAGTCATTTGCCTGGATAGAGTAAATGTGGGAAGAGCTGAGGGAGCTGTACTTGATTTGGAATTACAAACTTTGTGGTTTATTTTCTTTATTTGGTTTTGGGGTGGACTTGTTTTTTCCTTTAATTCAAACAGGATCAAATACATTTTTTCCTGTCCTTGAACTTTAAACTTAAGAAATAAAGTATGTAACTGTTCATTTAAAAACAAACTTTTGATACGACTTAAGTGATAACACCAAGTTCTTAAGATTAGCTGGACTTAAGTTGAAAGCTGAAAAATTTAGATATGCCAAGGGTTTGGGGTTTTTTATATTCTTTATTGGATTGTACTCAAGGCTTCAAAGTTTATTTCCTTCATAGCTGATTTGTTTCCAGAGGTGTTAGACTTGTGCTACAAATTTTACATTAATGTTGTTTCATGCTTGCACTGCTGATTTGCTTTAACTGTGCATTGTTCTTTAAACTTATTAAAAGGTGAGAGTGAGCAAACACATCTAAAACCTAGACTGCCTTCTGTCTTTTTTCCCATTCCTGCTCCCCTTTTGCTGCCCAGACTTCTGCACAAGGGTCTTCTCATCTAATCAGAGGCAAAGGTCTGATACCTATTACTTTTTACATTTTGGTGTCTAGTTTTTCTTTTATCTAAAAAGACTTGTAATTAAAAATATGATTATATAAAAATCTAGCCTGTTAGTCCTACAATCTCCTAAGAGGAGAGTGATTTAAAATTATCAGCCAGCTTCCCAAGTAGTAAGAGCTTAAGGCAGGACTTGGCCAGCTCATGTAACTTACCTCAGGCATCCAGCTTTGCCATAAACTAAAGCAAATGGTGTTTAGGTCTGTTCATGGCATTAAGGCCACACAAGCCATCCAGGAGCCTTACTGTCCCTCAGTGCTTGGATTAACAGTACCCATAACTCAAGGACGTTCAGCGAAAGCATCACAGCTGTGGACATTCACTCTCCCTTTGATGGGAGGCAAAGGGGGATGCCAAATTCCTCCCATCAGTCTTTGGAGCCTTAATGAGTGAGGAAGCCCTCTACATTTTGAAGGTTAAATGTGTATTTGGGCATTTGGAAACTTTTGCCTTGTTTCTTCTCTTATTTTCCCCTTCCCTGTTCCATCAGTGAGATGAGGAGTTTGGTCTTTGAATTAATTAAGTCCATGATTATTTTTTAATAGAGAAACTCATTCTCCCATGGGTTTTTTTGTATTGTTGCAGACTGTTTTCAGACTAGAATTTGTTCTTTGTCTTGCCTATAGTTACAAGTGAGTTTTTGAAGATTTTAATTCTCTAAAATAAAAATAACTAAAAGACCAAAACACAGTTTTAGGGTCTAGGATCTAAGTCTACCAGGACCATGCTTCAGTCCAGCTCTTCCCTAAGCTAAACTATTGCATCTTCAAATGAGGTTTTAATGCTACCACTGCAAATAATTTGAATCGAGGGCAAGCAACTATCAACATGTGAATCTGATCACACTTGTATCATCCATTCCATGCAACAAAAGGCTGTCTTTCAAGTTAAAATTACTTTCCTTATCAGCTAATTTGGTTGTGGCAGTGTTCAACTGTTTTAAAGATGCTTTAACTAGCATTAGTCTTCATTTCTGATCATGACAGCTAATGGCTGTGCATGTTTCTTAATGGAAATGCAATTAACACTCGAGGGTAAGGTTTCTTTAAAAGTTAAAGAAAATAATAAGTGACAGCAGTGTAGCACACAGTTCATGGTTTCCCTTACTAAAGGACGATGGAATTTCATTTCTGGCACTTATTTGGAACAGGGAAGCTCTTCAATGAACCTTGAAAGAGAAAATATAAAAGATCATCACATTCAAGAAGCAACTGTCTGGATACAGAAATGTAGCTCAACATGAAATAACTGCAAGAATGGGAAGGCTCACTGATTACAGCCTGCCATGGGATAGCACCTGGACTCAATATAATTAATACTAAGAGAGTTTTATAGACTTGGCAGTTGTCATTAATAATGGACACAAAATGAATTCTGAGAACTGCTTTTGCAGTCAGCTGTCCACAGATACACCCATGGCTGAGGTCTGAGACAGTACACAGAATAAATGGTGTTGCATGAAGGACTGTACTAACAGTAAAAATGTTTGAACTAAGGAAGTTTACTTACTATTTTTTACAAGCTGTATTACAAAAGATTTTAATTATTTTAAAAAAAATATAAATATTTGAGATACACACTGATAGTTTCATATATTGAGGCAGAGATTTTTTGTGTGCATGTAGGTAGAAAGAAAAATGTGCTAAAGTTAGGTAAAAATTAAATAAAAGGTTTTGTGATCAGATTAAAAGGGACATGCCATAGTATAGATTTTATTATGTTCTGCAGTAGGTGTTCATATTCATACAACATTTTTCCTAATCCCTAGCCTATTTGAAAGATTTTTCTCCCTGCCCATATTTATAGAGCTTAGGGGTTTTCTTTGTGCTTGTCTGCTCTTTCTGGGGGTACTTTGCTCCTTCAGAGCTTGCAACTTGCTTTTGTCTGCCAGGCATGTTTTACCATCTTGTCACATTGGAGCTTTTTCAGATCACCTTATACATAAAAATGAACAAAAGCATTCTCAATACTGAGACTTGTGTTATTCTACCATCTGCTTTCCTCCTTTGGAGTAAGTTGCTCAGCTGTTCACATAGTTTACTTGTTCTAAAGTTTCCCTTATACATGTTTCTTGTTTCATCATTATCTCTATTGCTTATGCCTAAATCTGACTCTTTTAAATATAAATGGGGATAAAATTATATAGAAGTTTTTTCAATATGTTTGGAAGTTTTGTAATATATATAATTTACTTTCCCTGGCTGAAAATGAGGCTAATAAGGAGGACAAGGAGGGTTTGACCCATCCTATATTTATCTGTACGTATTTCAGAGCCATAAGGTCAAAGAAAGTACCTGATGGTATTTTTTAGGTTTCTTTGAACAGTAAGAACATCCTAACAGTTGTTACCTTTTAGAGTGAGTATTACAGCCCTAATGACTGACAACTGGTGCTATACATGAGTGATGTACAATTAAGCATAGCAAATTACGTCTAATGCAAATTGCTTCTGAGGACCATTATTTTTATGATAATTATTTGCACTAACAACTATAATCTCAATTATTCCAGGTAAACTGTTTTTTAAGCGTCCCTTCTAGAAGTTGGATGCTTATTCAGCTTGGCACTGTATTCTCTGTCAGTGAGGAAACATCCCCCCACTTGAAATATTTATCATATAAAGCGATATTACTTCCCTCTCCTGGTGTGAAGACACATATATGCATGCAAATAAATGCAAAAGAACCAGAGGTTCTCAGCATTCACACTGGAAAATACATGAGGTGATTCTTCTGTCTCAGGTAGTCTCGTCTTGTCTGCCAAA
Source organism: Scytalopus superciliaris (assembly GCA_013400415.1). NCBI lineage: Eukaryota > Metazoa > Chordata > Aves > Passeriformes > Rhinocryptidae > Scytalopus > Scytalopus superciliaris. The sequence continues at coordinate 535,670 of VXBX01006414.1, read as the reverse complement.
ATGAACAGCGTGTTTGCTCCTGGGAGCTGTGAGTGCCATGCCCCAGCTCCTCCCTTATCTGGAAGGGTTTTTTATGGGAGGAGAGAAGTAAAAAAAAAAAAATAGGGTCTCATTTTTCACACTGCCATTGCAGCTATAAGAAATTGGGAGCCCGATGTATTTGCCAAGGTAGAAACTCCTCTGAGTGGAGCTGAACAGGGAGAGGTCTGGCAGGGCAAGGAACTAAGTCCTTTCCTATCTGCTCTGTAGTGAGACATTTAATAACAGATAGCCTTTGTAATCATTCAGAACATAGAAAGGGTCTTCTAAATGGGTACAGAAAAAGTGAAAGCTCCCATCACCACCACAGTTTTTGACCCAAAATGACTTGGCAATGAGTTTGAGCCAAATGACAAATAGTCTTCTGGTGTCACATTTATTCTTTTGAGTAACACTTAAAACAATTTTATGACATGATGTTTTTGTTGAGAAATAAATACTTAACTAAGTAGAATACCGAATAGAGTTGCTGCTTAGGTATTTGTGCCCTGGATTTGTTCACCTGGATTCCTTTTTATGCTGCAGAAGCAGCGTTATTGCAATGGGGGGAAACCAATCCCAAGTGAAACAGAACAAAGCAAGCCCAGCTACCCAAGTGGTATCTCTGAGGTTTGTCTAGTCTGTGGCTGTGCACTCTGTGAGTACACATGTTCACTCAAATAAATGTGGCACTGGGGGACAGCGTTTCTCGTTCCCTGACTTGTTTACATGATGCTTCATTTTCTCAGAATGTGGATGGAACAAGATCAAGAGCTCAATTTGGTCTTCAGACAGTTATGTTGATGGAATTGCAGTGACTTAAATTAAACATTCCTTAAACATGTGCTGTTGTGAACAGACTAGCATCTCCTACTGAGAAGTTCACAGATGAGTATCTGCTGTAAGAGTTTCTGCAGTAATATTGCAGAATTTTAGAAAAAGAGGTGTTCAGAGAAAACAAAAGGAGAGAGAAAGTAATTAATTGTATAAAACTTAGCAAGAATAGTATACTGCAGCAGCCTCTTGGATTTTCAGTGTATTTTAGAAACTGGTTTTAACTGTGGTTTTATGCCTAAGGAGAGTAAGGAGATGGCAGTATGACATACCTGGCCACTAACTGGATGATGTGAAATATTTATCTTCCTTAAGAATCTTAAACTAGAAATTGTTCCCCTTCCTACACTACAGATTCAAAGGGGACAGTAAGAGAGATCTTAAATCCTCTTGTGCTCACCCATGCGTATGTGCAAAAGTCACTCACAATGGTGGCACTGAAAAATCAAAGTTTACAAACTGCCTTTGGTCTACATGGATAAACATGTTTGGTGCCTTTATTTACTTGGAAACTAAGAGATACTAAATTAAAAGAGAAATGAGGGGAGGAAAGCAGCAGTATAATTCCAGTACAAATAATTTCTGTAGTAATAGTAGGAAAGAATTGCATTTACACTAGGAAGTTAATAGTATAAACCTTTTCATTTAAGCTATTAAAATATTTGTGTTCTAGACTTAAAAAGTCAGTGTTGTGATTTCTGTGGCATCATTCAGTGGAGGATGTTCATTATTTTGAGGACTTTTGGATCTGTCTGTAGTTTCCCATATGCATGTAATTCTTCTTTACCCACAAGTTCTCCTTTGTCCTGTTCTTCAGCATGACCCTGATAGGTCACTCACACTCCATTTCACAAGCAGGACATCAGAAGCAGAAGGCACATAGTTGGCAAGTCTGAAAAAGGGCTCAGTTTCACACTTGGACCTTGGGTACAGTGAGTCCTCCATCCTGCGACCTTTGTTGAATTATTAAAGCTTTGTGGCTGTATGTCTGTGAGTATTGGGTAAAATAAACTGTTGTAGTGAGCCTTTTCTTGGTTTGTACTCCATTTGCACACATAAGTGAAGTCGGATAAAACTGTATTTCAGAGAAGCAGAGGGCCAAGTGCCCCACAAACACTGCCCAGGGGAAAGCTCCGTGGAGCTGGCACTGCTCTTAGGAGGTCCAGCAAGTTGCATGGTCTTAATTTATTTGTATTTAAGAGTGAGGCACTCTGTTCTGCTAAGAAAAATGTTCCACAGTGTAAATCAGTAATAAACAGTGGTAATTTATTACTAGTTTTGGAGAAATAATTTGTAATGGACCCCCATTTCTTGAGGAAAACAAACATAACATCTTTTTTGTCAGGACACAGTTTAAATAAATAGTAATTCAACATAGCTTATGACTGTTAGTGCTTGCAGTCAGGAGTTATATTTTTAAATAAAGAAGTAATTAAATTTTTCCCTAATTCTTAGAAAATAAGAGATGCTCCTAATATTTTCAGAATGCTTTTAGAACATGCAATTCATCATGTGCATGAAAATGGAAATTGGTTTTATGAAACAGTGTAGACAAAAATAAAAGGCATACATTAACTTGTCTGCTGATATATTGGCTATATTATTATACTATGCATCTTTAGTACTTGACCTTACATGTCACTAATATAATACACATTTTTATGATACAGTTACACTGAATGCTCCCTGTGACTACTGCACTGCATCCCAAGGTTAGGATAAAGATAAGATGCATTAAAACAATATCTCTGTCACTATTAATAAAGAAAATCAATCATTCTGCTGCTTCCTGTTCCCTGGCTTGCAATTTCAAGATCAGCAGTTTCCAATAATTATTTTGCCATCTCTGTTGGTATGGTTGCTGCACAGAAACTGTTCTAGGCTTGTTTCCCATGAAAGGCTCTCACAACATTAGTGATGAAACACTAATGGTCTTTTTTTATTCCAACATATTGCTGTACTGAATACATGAAAGGATTGTGATTGGGGGTTTGTTTTTGTTGTGTGGTGTGTATACATATGCTCTGTTTCTATTTGTGTTGCTGGACTCAGCTGTTCTGACTCCATTTACGATGCAGTTTCTTTGAAGTGATTGCTGCCAGGTGTATGTCATCTGAGATGTACAGTAAGTGTTGGGGGGGGAGGGGGTAATTACAGCAGGGAAGGGCATGGCAATAGAAGTAACCATCTAAAACAGGATAAAAAATAATGTCAGGNAAACAAAAAAAAAAAAAAAAACACCCCAAAAAAACCCCCAAACAACTCCACACACAAAAACAAACCAAAAGATAAGAAGTAGTATAAAGTTCAGAGAGAAGACACTGAACTAAAGCTAAATGCTATTTAAACAGCATAGCAATAGCTATTGATGAAGAAACATAGTATTTCTAAGGAGGAAAATTTTGCTACTCTCCAGTGCAAACAAGGAGGGGGAAGTGCTGGAAATCACATTTTGTTCATTTTGCTGAAGTTAGGCCCAGCAAGATACTTGAAAAATAATATCTAAAACTGTAATTCTGCACTTATTCCCCACGTGTAGAACAGTGTCATGCAATGGTAGGTTGTCTTTGTATGAGAGGGAGCAGCAGCATGTTAGAAAGCCATCAAATGTGAGAAAGGCTCTCATACCAAACAGGATAAATCAGGAGATATTATATTGCCCCTGGACATGCTACAGTTTCTAGACACTACAATTTAAATAATGTATTAGAAACATCCTGTAAGTACACAGCTCGGAGTCCAGGGGGAATGAATGACCTCAGACTGGTCTGATGCAGCCACATAATTCAGGCATATCTGCAGTGACCTGTACACATGTGGCAGTGCAGAATCAAAGTTACTTCCAAAACTATCATTGGCAGCTGGCTTCCCTGAGAAATGGCTTGTGCTGCAAGGACAAAAGTCTGTAACAAATCTACTTCCAGAGGTATAACTGGAATGAATAAACTGGGATTTCAGCCCTTCAGTGATGATAACACAAAATGTAGTCTGTGCAGAACAGACAAGAATTTTCTTTGGAAATATCTCAAAAGCTTTCAGAAATAATAAGAAACCTGAAGAAGAGTGTAGGGTAAGCCTCAGGGTGCCTGTGTGTTGAGCTTTACCATGTCTGACGCAATAAACTTGCAGCAATATGTTTATAAATATCTATTAACATGTATGGCTGCAGGTACATTGCATGCATTTATTAAGACATTTAGCTCTCTTTGCTGCAAAATACTTCTTCCATCATCACTTCTTTTATGAGATGGAGGTCATGCATCACTCATCAGTCTTGTTTTACTTCTGCTGTTGTTCTACCTGTTGATTTGTGACATCACCGCTATGGTCACTATTCTCTTCCAGGAGTTATTTGGGGGGGGAGGTGGGGGGAGGGGAAGGGGGAACCTCTTCCTTTGTTGTTTTACAGCTGCTATAACATATTTGGTGAGCTTGTTAGCAAAGACCTTCAGATCACAGCCAAGGACAAGTCATCTCTTTGTTTGGATTTTTTGTAGGTTCCAGCCCTGTCTGATATCTCCCTGTGTATTTTTTTTCTAATTGCTTAACCCTGAATTCCAGCGCTGGACACCCACAGTGGTTTTGTGTTTGCTTTTCTTTTTCTACTAGCCAGCTGAACCCCAGCCACTGTGTTGTATTAGTGTTCATTATCCTCTGGTAGTGTTTGTGCAATAAACTTTAAGCAAACTGTAAGTTCACACAAAATGTGCTCCAAACATGAAGTTGTCAAAATGATTGAGATACTTAAATTCTTGTTTCAGTGTTTTGTACTCAAATATTCCAAATAAGCGAAAACATGATTACAGGTATCTGTTTTAAATGCTCTAAAATAGCAAATGTACTGCAACTTTTTACTACCATGAATATTATCAAAGAATTTAGATTTCTTTCCATATCATAAAATATTATCATTTAGGAAGATAATCTGTATTCTTTATTTCTGTATTGCAGCTTTTTGGAGGGTTTTGGTTAGCACTAGATACAAGCAGCCAAATTGAGCAACCAATTGATGCTTTTTGCTTTGGTGAGGTTGTTTTTAAAGGAAAGTATGGAGAATCTTCTAAGTTTCAGACTGGCATGTAATTAACAAAGTAATAAATTATAAGATGAAGAAAACTTCAGTGAAGCCTTAGTGCTCAATCTATTGACTTTTTCATCTCAGGTGCTCCTGTGAGAACAGCTTCCCCTACAAACATCCATATAGTGCTCATTTTGAATTTCTAATAAACACCTTGATACTTTCAAAAAGTAATTCATACACTGAATATGTTGTATGTGGCGGAAAAAAAAGTGAATCATTATCTTGTTTTTTTCAGTATAGAAAAGCAGAAGCCCATTAGGGGGACACTGGAGGGGGAGTTTACGTTACTCCACCCTATTCTGTGGATAAGGCACAACATTCCTTAGTGCAGAGAGGGAAGTCCATTTTGCAAGTGTGAAAGACATCCAGAGGCACAAATAAGTCCAACACTGGAAATATTTTGAAGTAAATCCATTTGTTTCTTGAAATCACATTATACAGAATTTAAAACAAAACCTGACAAAGTATTCCAAAGAGAAGGGAAACTGCTGGAGTTGTAATTGCACAAGTGAGTCCATATTTCATCACTCACAAAGCAGCAAATAAAGCACCTCTTCACCTGGCTAGTTGCTTTCCTGGTTTTGTTATCCCAGCACATTTTATATGTGCTGAGATGATGTTGCAATGTTCGTTCATGCTGATGACAGCAAATACTCCATTTTGCCATTTTTCTGCATGGTTTAGGTTTATAATCTAGTAAAATATCTAACTGGATAGGGATTTCTGGCAGCTTTAGTTGGAATACTCACTAAATAGTTATGAAAATGTTTTGTATAATGTGATGGATCAAACCCTTTCTGCTGAACAAGTTTTAGTTGAATTGCATGAAGACTTTTTTGTAAAGTAACATAGCTTAGCCTGAAATCAAGAGAGTGAGAAACAGGGTTCTGGATGTTTTGCGGCGCTTTTTTAGTTCAGCAATGTTAATACAGGCCTGTGCTGGCATAGAGTTTCATATTTCAGAAGAGTTGCTTACGTGCACTCAGAGGTATCTTGTGAAATTACGACCTTAGAAAATTTTATGTTTCTCCACTCATGAACTCTGAGAACAGTATAGGAACTTTCTTTAAGAGCATTAAAAATGACACCTTACAGCACTGATGTATCCCCACACATGTTTCAGATCTTGTGCCTTGTGCAAGGATTTGACTTCTTTGCTCTCTGTAACCAAATTAAACAAGATAGAAGCCATACCTTTAAAAATTAATAACTTTTAAAAAAGAACTTTTTAAGGGAAGCTGTATCCAATAAGCAGGTTTATGTAACTTATGCTACAGCTTTTTTATAGATGTGATGTGACACCAGAAATCTATTGAACATCAGATAAACTTATTAAAGTTAATTAAGCTGTGTGACACTGGCACACAATGAACTTCATGAGAGCTTGATCTTGATTGCTGCCAGTGGAAGTCAAGGATGGGGAAATATCATTTCCTTCAAGGATGCAAAATCAGGCTTTCAGAGCAGGAGTGAAGTTGCCAGAGGCGTAGAAGAGGAAGTTCTGAAATGTAGTAACATCTTTGTTTAATAGCATTTTTATCTTTGAACTCCCAGACTGCACTGAGGTGTGATGTACCAGCAATTTCTGAGTCAGGGCTAAAATCATTCTGATTAGGAAGACTTTTCTGCCACAACTGCTTCTGCCACGTTGGGCCTGGTTAGGGTGTAGGGGTATGAGAGGCTGCACTGGCATGTCTGCGGTGTGGTGGCACCAAAGGGAGAAGAGTAGCTGAAGAGCTTGGAACAGCTGGGTCCCCAGCATTGTAACCTTCCCACCTTCCAGCATGAGGAAATCAGCCTTCCTGCCACCCCAGGGTAAACCTACATGCTTCCAGCTCCTCAGTGCCCTACAGGGATTAAGTGCTCACCACAGAAACGCTGCCTTGTGTGCAGACTTCTGTGTCCCGTAACGTCTCTGAAAAATTGAGAGGAGAGTAGGGATGTTACAAACAATAAAGAACACACAAAATCCAAGCTAGGTTGGAGAAAGTTAAGCCAAAGCGTTTGGGGGCTTTTATTTTCCCCCAAATTTCAGATTTACCAACATGAATCACTAACTGAGAGGATGAAACAAGCTGCTCTTGTCTTGCTGGTCGGTACCTGGAAAGGGTGGGACGTGTTTTTAAGAGAAGACTTTGAGGTACGTGGTGACTTCTGTTGTCAGTGTTGGACTGTGTATCCTCAGACTCAGAAGTGCTTTTGTTTCTGTGAGTATCCCCGTGGCTGCCGTCAACATGTCAAATGCATTGCTACCCTCGGGCTAAAGTCACGTAGATGTCAACCCCAGTGGGAGCTGCAGGCTCGTATAGGATTGTGGAATCACATTATGTTTGAGAAAAGAGTAAGAAAATTGATATCCTTAATAGACACTAGCTGTTTTCTGAAAGAGACAGACTCTCTGTTCCACTCTTTTCAAAGGATCCTCTCTAATGTTTAGTACTTTAAAAAGGATTCTCTTTGATTACATGTTAAAAAATATTCAATCAGCAATATGTTACAGCTGAGAATTTTTAAAATGGTTGACGATTTGAGATGCCTCATTTGTTGCTTCTTGAGACACCCCAAAGAAGCAAATTTTGAGAAGCGTCTTGGTATGCCATGAAGGACAGGTCATGTCACCTCAGGAACTGAAAACTGGGGAGGCAAAGTCATCAGGTACAGCTGAAAATCTTGTCAACTGTGAAAAACATTAATACAGCTTGTAAAGAGCAGCTTAACCCAGCAACAAGATTTTGCAACCACTCACAGTCATACTGCAACATTAGAAACAACATTAGAAATAGTTTTTTTAAGCAAATTCTCAAATATAACCTCCAAAATGGGGGTTCTCTTGGAGAAGAAATCTTAGCTCTATGTGACTTGTTCTTTTTTAAAAATTCAACTGAATAAATACTGAAATGGATTACAGTTATCAATTCTCTAAAGAAAAATTAATACAGTAGCAGATATTGCACAGCTTACATTCAGACTGATAAAATATATTTTTCCTTTTTATTATATTTTTATTATCCAGTAAAACATTTTAAAATTACCCTCTTAAAATAATTTTTACAGTGTCTGTGAATGTCTTGTTGCCCTCACATGGCCCCAACAGCCACATTTGGCACTTGCAAACACACATGGTGTCTCTTGTGTCTTGTGTGTTGCAGGATAACAAGAAATCTGCTCAGTTTGATAATGTCAATGAGCCATATAACAGTTCAGCAGACACTGACTCAAATCATGTATGACATTGCTACATAAATATTTATTATACACCAAATGGAAGGATGGAGATGTTGTAGGAAAAATAAGACCAAAATGCCTTTCTCTGCAATTTAAACAGGGAGGAGAAAACCCCAAATTGGTAAGGAGCATTAAGAAGTGGCAGAATAAGACTTGCATTGGGAATGAAGTGTGTTCTGCTCCCCGTTCACAGCAGGCTGCGTCTTGTGGAGCTGAGCAGAGTTCATAGGGGGGTTCAGCAGACCCAGGAAGAGTTGCCATCTTACCACAGGGGACTTCATAAATAATGACATTATGATCCACTGCTACAGCCTCTTGTTTTTGCATTCCTGTGTTTTAATATGCAGCAGAATTGTCTTTCAGAAAGCTTTGCTTGGATATATTTGCAGAACACATTTTCCACAGACTGTGGTACTATTGCAACTATTATTCTGAATACTCTGTAGAAGTTCACATAAATGATTCAAAATCTTTTAAGGTAATTTTAAAATCCAGTTCTTTTCCTCTTCTCCTAGTGATCTGCTGTGTTTGCAGCTAAGCCTAGAAATGGGAAGTAGGTAAAAGGCTGAGTTGTAGCTACTTTTAAAAATTATTTTGGAAAGAATGAAAAGAAAAAGTTCTAAGGCAGAGGATGGGGGTGGGAAGAAAGCAAAAGTGTAATTCAAATATGCCCACTGAAGTTCAGGCATACATGAAAAACATAAATAAATTACTTTTCTTCTTTTTCTCTGATTATGCAGAACACTTTAAGGATGTGAAACAAGTTATAAGGTAGTATGAAAAATACATGAGAAAATGGTAGGGTATTCCTGAGACTGCACACACCTGAAAACAGTAGCTGTGAAGAGATTGAGCTTTCCCCCTTTCCTTTGTAGTTTAATGCTACTTCTGGGACTAGTGCTCTCCTTCAAGTAAATGCTATTGAAATTCCACTGGTACTGTAGCATTTTTAAGTGCAGCTGGCAGAAAATAATTGGTTATCCTGCTGCTGCTTCTGGAACAATCAGAGATCCCGTGCCGCTGTCTCTTGTCACCTGAGAGAAGACAGTGGGAGGAAAGCTGGTATCCTGTTGTGGTGGTGTTCCTCGGGTTACATCCAGGAAAATATGGATTTCTCATAAATGTAAAATAGTTTGCAAGGACACATACGTGTTCTTAAGAAAAGTCCCCCTGAAGTCAGTACAGCTACAAATGCAACTGCACCTCAGCTTGTTGCATGATCATAATCCACCTGCATTGAAAATGGGATCCTCTAATAGTATCAACATGTAACAACAGAGTATTTATGACAGAAGACCTTAATCTTTACCCAGAACTTCAGAAATGCTGTGAAAACTGAATCTGTTGTTGATTTCTGCAGTTAGGGCTCAATTGGTTAAAAAAACCCAAAAACCAAAACAATTAACCCAGTTGCTATAGATGTAACATAATTGTGTCATGGGTTTCCTGCCTGCCCCTGATCTAGGCTCTGTTTAGAGTTAATTTTGCAAGTCGAGTGTACTTGCTTACATTTCGGGGGATAGTTTGAGGTAGCCCACATTTTTTCATCAATGTGAATTACTGAAGTAGGGAAAAAAAAGAAAAATTCAGCCCCCAGTAATTGGGAATATTGGAATTTCACTGAAGACACCTTATTTACCTCAAAAACTATAGCCATGAATTATTGAATAAATTCTTCTACAAACAATATGTCTTTTCACAGATGTACTTTGACAAACTGCTTATCCAATTTGTGCCTGTTTCCTTCTGAATATGCCAAATGTAATAAATGATGACAGGTGCAACTTGGTAGCGTTGCCTGTTCTGGAAACGCATTTTGCCAGGCTTTACAGTAATTAAAATTTTCCATGTGGAGCTACAGATTCATTGAAATGTCCAAACCACCTTGTCTCTTTGCTTTTCAAATTTTCCAGCTCTTTTTCACAGTTTTGGAGAAGAGGTTTTCCTACTCTTACACAAAGGAAAAGGGAGAAGACTGAAACATTGTTCTTACTGGATCAAGAAACAGCAGAAACTTAGCACAAGCTAATAGCAAGACACCTTGAAAATCCAACAGAAAAAAACCCACTTGAAATTAACATTAAACGCAAAAATCAAACAGTGAGATTTGCATTTAGCTTGGTGGTTAGTTTTTATTTGTATTTATGGATGGGATGAGACCTTTCCCATAATGTCTTGGGTTCTTGGATAGACTAAATACTGTGTTCTTATTTTCTTCACTATTAATTAGTTAGGTGGTGTTGTATCAGTCCTGATGCTCCTCATTCACCAGACAAAACACAGAAGAAATTACTTACATGGGATTTTTATTTTTTAACTTGGAATTCCTACCTGTGAAAGCTGCATTAACTAATCTTTTGATAAACCAGAGAACTTATTAGGAATATTATTCGGTTTTTTAGTATTAGTGGGAGGATAATGCTGTAACTCCTGATTCTATTTTTTTAACTTTTTCAATTTTATTTTCCTGTTCTGAGGTTTAGGGCTCACTCACACTTGATTATTCACTTCAGTTCCTTTTCCAAGTGTTGGTAGAATTTTGTAGGAAAAGCAGCTGAAGTAGCTGCAAGTTAAGGGGATCCATTGGTATGATTTGTTGATTACCTGGTTGAATGTTTTCACTTTGTGTTCTGCTGCCACTGAGAGCAGTGCCACGGCCAATAAGTCTGGTAGATAAAACCAATATTGAAAAATAGCTATTTTTGTCAAAGAAGATGGAATAAAGCAACACTCTTACTCTTTTGAACCTTAGATCTGGGTTGAACTTTATGGACTGAAGATCTTCATTAATTGTTTTACACGTTTTGCTTTTGAAATTTTTGTCAAATGTCTTTTGTTCTAAGAAGGGATTATGGCTGTGAGAAAATGTAGGGAGATTTGTCATGCAGTGCCACTGGCTAGCAAGTGTAAATTATTTCCTTTTCTGCATCTGTTTCTACGTGAAGGAAACAAAAATCCAATAGCCTGCTATTCCTATAAATGTTTAATAGAAGTAGAAAATAGCTTTTCTAAAAATGGCAATGTGGGATAGGTATAAAATTAGAGAATCTGAGCACTTGTAGATGAAACAGAACTCCTCAATGAGAAAACATCTCTGCTGTTTGTGGTTATAAAGGTTACTCAGCACAGAAATCCAGAGCTCAAGATCTAACCTTTTGCTAAATACAGTGTTGTGATTGTAAAGAGTATTAACTATGTTTGAGTCTTAGACTCTAAGACAGATCTCTGTAATTTAAGATAGCCCGAGGGTACTAATGATAATAAAACCACAAAACAGCTGTTAAACATTAAAAAGGAATTTTTCCTTCATTACAATCAGTAACCTGATTGCACATATGAGTGCAGTGGGACAAAAAGGCTGTGAGTGAATGCTCAGTAAACTCCCCAGAATCCTCACAAGTCTGCCACAGTCTTGCAGTTTGTCTGGTCTGTCTAGATTTACATCAAAGCCTCAGATACTCACTCTGAGTCCAGAAATACCATAGGCTTGTTACAACTCAAAGAACAGCCTGTGAAGAGACCTGGCATAGCCTTTTGGTTTTACCTCAGGGGTGGGAGGGAACGTGGTGCACTTCTGCACAAGCTCCTGCTCAGGGAATTCGCAAGAGAGGAGGCAAAGCAATACATATTATATATGTTGGTGGCTTTGCCTGACTTTTTTATTTCTTTTTATTTTGGAGCAACTCAATGGCCATAGTGCTATGCTAAAACTGTAACAGTATTAAAACTTGGTTAATACTGAATTTTAACCGAGATCCATCAAAACATATTAAGACACTAAGCAGAAATGACAATTGATCTCCTTTTCCTTTCCTGTTTAAGTGCTGAGAAGGGAATATAATATTCCTCTCTCCCTCCCCGGGTCTTATTATCTCTGTGTTTCAATAATTAACAGAAAAGCGTTTGCATGAGAGCCAACATTGACACAATTTTGTTCTTCTGCAGTTGTGCATACTGTATGTGCATTGGAATATTACTCAACAGTTAATGACTTTCATCATCAAATCACATTTAATTTGTAACTAAATTTGGAGGCAGAATAAACCTGTAATACCTGATTCTACCATTTTTAACTAGTTCTATATTTTCCCTTTTTTATATATAACTCTTATTCAGATTGCATTCTTCACATGATTTCCTTTTCTGAAGCATCTGTAGAATTTTGTAGGAAAAGCAGCTGAAGTAATGGAACATAAAGGGGTTTTGTTAGTTTAGTTTGATTATTCTGTTCATGTGCAAAAGTCTCTCCTGGTCTTTATGGGAACTCTAAGTACCGCAGTGTAGAAAATCTGCACGCTTAGAATTAACTCTACGTGGGAATTTTTCAGGAAAGACCTCTCAAATTACCTGTGTGTAATGCCAAATAAAAGTTAGTAAATTTTTCTTGTACCTACCGATAATGAGGAAAATATTGTAGTTCTTAAAGAAGAAAAGAGGGTCTGCAATTCTGCTGCATTGTCTTAAAGGAAATCAAGGAAATAAAAGTTTGGGTTTGGATCATCATTTTTATGTTGCACAGGTTACTGAGTTGCCTGACAAGGAAGATATTTACTGAATGTTAACTCATCAAACAAAATTACTTTAGATATCTAAGTTGTTAGAACTGCTGGGTCATGTGTGTTTGAAAGAAGGGGAAGTAAAATTAAAGGCCATACCTGAGTTACAGCAGGTACAATGTGCAGTCCTACGTTAGCAAATACAAAAACTCCAGCTTTCACCAGGACTTAGCTAGACACCTTCTGAATAATTACTGAACTAAAATGCATACATGCTGCATATATTTCCATTTATTTATTTAAATGTATGATAAAAAAATTCTATATTTAGAGATACTGTCATATGGAGCCTGAGGAGGTGTTCTAATTGTGGCACCTACACTAAGATAATTGACGAAATGTAGAATCCTATTCTTCAGATGGTCAGATGGCAGAGTACAGAAATAGGCAGAACAGTTATGCTGTTTCCAAATCTCAAATAGAACAGATCTATCCAATAAAATATTTCTGTCAATTAGAATACAAGAGAGGAAGGAGTATGTCCTGCAGGATGAGAAGCAGGACTGTTCTCTGCATCTGCTGACCCCCAGTGACTTGACGTGGACTGTGTATGGGTTGTTCTTCCTTCCTGTGCTTGCAAAAACCTGTCTTCTATTTACAGAAATACTGAAGGGGAAAAAAAGATGATAGCAATTTAAAAAAAAAAAAGGCAAGGGAAATGGATGTTTGTAATTTACTTGTAATTCTAATATTATTAGTGTTGATAATGCTCCTTGAGGGAATAGATGGGAGTCTGCTTTTCCTTTTTAACATGCTATTTGAAGTTTCCTTCAGCATTTCTTTTCTGTTGAGACTTGCTCAAAGAAAGAATGTTTCAAAACAACAGCAATAAAAATACAACTAAATATATAAGGAATACAGAAGATTGCAGCTTAGTAAATTTAAGCATTGAATTTAAATGTTTCTTTGCTATTTTGATACAGGAATGTTTACTGTTGATGGAAATTTTAATTTAGCTAGATTTCCAGTGGGCTGTTTGTTTTCCTTCTGTAGACTACAATGAGTCATTGTTAGGCTGCATTGTTGACTAAGTTTCAAACAAACTAGAAATTTGCAGCAGCCCTTGGTCAAAATCTGAACAGCATCTTCTCTGTGGCTGGAGAAATGATAGATTTTTCTTTTCAAAGTTTAATCATAGCTTTGGCAAACAAGCAGTATGAAACTTAACTGAAAATTTTTGGTGGTGCTTTCTTCTCTTGTGCCAAAAACGTTTCAAAGCTCTGTTGTGTTCAATGAGCAACAAAGACTCTACAGTCTGATAATTAGGGTACTGGGCTGACAAAGATGATTTTAGGAATAAATAGCATGAGATGAACAGCTCTGTCCGGTCTCTTGTGAAATACAGACTTGATCCAATGTCTCCTGTAGCCCTGGGCACGATCCTAAACATCTGCTGGTACTGAAAAGGTGAAAGTTCCGCTTTGAATTTGAAAAACACTTTAAAAAATAATACTGTTAAATGGGGCTTGGGAAAAATTCTGCTGAAACTTTTGGATGGTTTTCATTTAAAAAATGAGCAGAACATTTATGAGATTTGTTGTAGAAAAGAGATGCCGGACTTCAGGCATTTCTACTGAAAACCAGTGCAGGCACATGGTCCGTGCTGACCTTCAAGTGTGTTGTCAATCAGAAAGAACTGTTAGGTCATGCAGTGCTTCCTTCTGGGGCCACAGAATGGGTAACCACAAGTTATAACATAGAAAATAGGAATTGTACTCCATAGGGAGAAATAAAACTAAAAAATGAAAATGAAACCTTTTTTGGGACGCCAGCATAGGAAATACTTAAATATGCTCTGTATGAATCTGGCTAAACTGTCAGTCTTGCAGAAATATCATGGCATATTTAGTTGTTTCACTCATTTAGTTCAAGCAACAAGATCAATATTAAGTGAACTTTTAAGTGGACAAATAAGAACTCCAGAATTTTGTAGGTCTGTTCTACGGGATACCAGTAGAACTAATGTGCTGGATCTTTCTGAAAACAGAATAAAAACAGTGAACAACAACACAATCACTCAACTCACTGTTGTCTCACATGATCATTGTAGGCATGGAGAGCCTGATCTCTTCTTTATCCTGTGAAAGTTCCTTCCTCCTCTCTGTTTGATGAAATATTTGTTTTGTACCTGACAAGTATGATCACTGAATGCCCCAGTCTCTGCATTTTCCTTATCCACCTCTAAAGAAATCCAAATCTGACAGTCAAGGGAGAAAGAAAAGGTGAATTTAAAAAATGTTTGTTAGCTGAGATCTTGGAGAATTTAATGATTCCCACGCAGCTGGAACTCAGTGCATTTGGTGGTGGGAAAAGATGCAGGCAAGAATGCTGAAGGCAAGCAAAACTGTTGACAAGGAAGAAACTTGGGAACGTGGTGAAGAGTTGTATAACCTTTGCCAAACGAACAGCAGCAGCATCAGTAGAAATCTCTGTAGAAATACCATGTCTTCATGAAATTAGCATAGTTGTTACAGGTCTTCAGATACTGACATAACTTCTTGTTATGCTTTTGGAAGGTTTTTGGCTGCATTCAGGTCTGGACTTGAGTTTTCAGCTTGATTCTGGTGCAGTTGCCATAGGAATCACAAAGCCTTGTCCAAGGAAGGGAGAGGGGGGTTGGCAGAGACTGCTGTGGCACAGAACCAGCTGCACTGTGCTTGCTGACTGTAGCGTTAGCTGGAGTGAATGGAAATGAGCTAATTTTGCCTCTGGAAGAAACTTGACAGCAATATGGACCTGTCCGTGGACTTCTTTAAAATTCTGGACGAGGCAGTTAATATACGAAACTCCAAAGTGCTGAAGCTGAGCTGCCAAAGGGAGGTACTTTTTTCTCAATATGTCACAATGCACAATATGAGCACCCCCTGAGTCTATAAATGGTCAGGTCCTTGGAGGACATCTCAGGGCACTGCTTTATGAAGCAAAGCCTTGCTTTCTTGAAGCTGAAAATAAGATACTTTGCTGGCAAATCAGTCTGGCAAAAACATTGCACAAAAACTCAGTGTTTCCTAACTTTGAGCTAGTCATTGAAACATTTGATTTTATGGCAAATCACGCAAGCTGCAGAAATAGAATTTGGTGTTTTGGTAAAAATTCCCATGTGAAAAAGAAAACCTCTAAGAGAGCGGGGATGTATTGTTCATACTTACAGTGTTAATCCATATTTGACATAAAGAAGCAAGTTTATTGGGCCTTTTTTTTTTCTTTTTACATATGCATTGAACTCTGTCTTCAAGATAATCAACTGGAAAAATAGAAACAACTCATTTTAACTGTTGTGTTAAAGCACTCTCATTTGAATTGAAACCAAATAGCCTGTTCCAAAGCTGCCTCTCATTTTCATGCCATTATGCAAATAAATGCTAGAGATGAATCACAGATATTATTTCTTAATTCATTTTCTGGAACTGTGTTTAGCACACACAAGTAAAAGCAGCTTAAAATCCTGCAAGGCTCTTCTCAGGAATAAGTTCAGCAAACGTGGCCCAGGGCCTCAGTGAGGAAACCAGAGGAATTAGCCTAGACAAGTTGCTTGCAGTATCACAAAAAGCATGTTGTTCCTTCATGATCAAGGTAAATAACTTCCTACATTAAATTCTAGCTTTCAGAGAAGTAATGGAGGTATTTAAAACTTGCTTTTTTGGATGCCTTATTTAGAAGCTTTAGTTGAATGTCTCCTCAGGTCATTGGAAAGACTTTTCACTCACCTGTCACACAGGTCAGATTACTTTGACTGTGAGTGAAGCTCAAGTATCAGACACATCCTCCCTGTGTAAGTTAGTTCAAAAAAATAGGATATGTAGGATAAACTTTTGAAGCTTAACATACTTGCCTTGTCTTGGTCAATACACTATGTCATCCTTGTGCCATTTGCAACTAATTCTTTGGCTAAGGTTCTTGCCACACAGTTGTTTGTGGACATGTCTTAGGTTTGTTTGGGGTTTGTTTTAATTATGAATGACATCCATTCATGTGTAAATCAGTAACAAAAGACAGAAATTGCCAATGAAATATTCATTGGAAACCAAAACCTCAGATCTCCTCCCCCAGTGGTGGTCAGGGTATTCTTAGCTCTGTAAGAATAACCTGTGTTAAATTTCCCATCTGTATAATCTATTAGTTATAGAGTTAAACTGCAATCAAACGAAATTAGTTCAGGGGTCAGTTGTTGAAATAATAATGTTGTGCATTGAAATAATAATGTTGTGTGTAGCAGCAACAGGGTGGGAATCCACTGCTCTTCACGCAGAGTGGTCTGGAAGGGAAAAATAAAAAGTAAATCTGAACCAATTCAATTCGGGTGTGGGATCCTGGTGCTAAGGAAAACAGGGACTGCAGGACTTGGAACCATGAAGATGGGATCTCAGTTTATGCACAATTAAAAGCTTGCTCCTCAAAGTAAGAAGTTCTTTTGAATTCACACCATAATGGTTTTGCAATGCATTATGTCTATCTTCTGAAGTTGCTTTACTACCAGGACAAGGTAGTCTCGGTTTTTTCTCATGTGTCAAATTATAGGATATTAAATCCTTCTGTTTTCAGTATCACAGTGAGCAGAGAACGTATTGTCCCCCTTAGACTAAGTGGAAGTTTTGATTACTTAATGCTTCACAGAAAATTAAGATAATTTAGATAGAGTCGTGCATTGCTAAGGCATGTTGAATGCTAGTTTTACGAAAAAGGCAATTTCTTGCTCTTTAGGTAACATATGTTAGCTGGGAAGAAAGGGTTTAAGTAGATAACACAATATGGGCAGGTTTCCATTTCCAAATTTTTCAGGGAAGCTCTGCTATCAATAAACTGAATTTCTAACTTTTTCAGCAATTGACACTCTTACATTCAACAAAACTGATTGCTTTTTTGTGACCTCTTTTCAGGTTATGTGGCAGGATAATAAATGTTTCAGTATTTTAGAAAAGCTGTAAATTAATACTTTCTCATTTCCAACATGACAAGCAGCAGCATTTAATATGTTAATAAGTAAATAAAAGTTAGTAACTTAATAAATACATAATATAAAAGCACAGTTGAGAAAAATTAGTATAGAAAAATGGAAAACAGTGTGATAGCTGAATTAACTGTTTTCCTTGAATTTAATGTCTATAGGAATATAGAAAACTTAAGAAATTACAGAAATGGTCAAATGAATGAAGAAATGTGTTTAAGTTATCTCCAACTGCATTGCTCTTATTGATATGTCATTGTGTAAAATAATGTTTCTCAGCTGGCCAAAGGAAACAAGTAACTCCATTCAAAAGACCCTGGAAAACTGCTTCCCACTGACCAGTGCCTTTGTTTTTAAGCAGAACTTTTCTTTGGAGAAGGCTGTCTTCAGAAAGCTGGGGAGGGAGCTAGGGGGGATGTTACATCCCTCAGTGCAAGAGGGATACGTAGGAAAACCTTTCTGTATGGAAAGATTTTACAGCAGACATTTTGAACTTCATGTCATTTTTAATGATGCAGCCCAAAGATAAAATACAGCTGGTTTGCTGCTGTGTTAGATGTGACAGTCTCAATGCAAGAGAGAAATCCTGGGGGAAATCTATCAGTCTTAGCGGGCCCTGGGTATTATTTAGGATGCGTTTTACCAAGCACACAAAAATCCTATTCAACTGTATTTGCATTTTTTCTAAGCATTGCTGTAAGTTCCAAACACGAGTAAATGAAAACAAAGGGCTTCCCTATAGAAAATTAAAATGTTCTCTATTAGTACATTCTGAGAAACCATACACTAAGGACAACAATTATATATATTCACATTGATTGTTATAAAAATCCTACAAAACGCATGGCATTATAACAGTGCAAAAGTCACTTTATATAAAAATAGAGATAAATTGATGCAGCAGTGAAAAATAACATGGGGATGGTAATAGGCTAACGGATGGAAAGGAAAGAGAACTAAAATTCAATGGTTGAGAAAGTACAACAATATTTTTGATTTTTTGACCAAATAGTGAAAGATAAAATAGAGAAACTGCAATCACACGCAGTTGATGGATTAATAAGCCTCTGAACTGAGGTTCATAAAATCAAAGTTCTTTGGCTAGAAACGTCAGACAGGACAGAGTCATTGAGCTATAGTCAGTAGAAGAGCTGAACTGAAAAATGGTGTCCCAGAATCACAGAAATCTCACAAGTCAGGTAGAAGGGACCTCTATAAATCATCTAATCCATTCTCCTACTTGAAGCAGGGGCAACTTGAAAGTTACAGGAGGTTGCTCAGGGTCTTGTCCCACTGAATTTTGAAATATTCAAAAATTCTGAAAAATTCATCAAAATTTGTCTGAACACAGAAAAAAACTTCTTGGGGGGGAAAAAAAATCAGAAAAATGAATCTTTCTGGGAAAACTGTTCCAGTTTCTAGCCACTTTCATTGTGAAATATTTTTCCCCTGTGCCCAGGCAGAATTTGTCTTACAGCAGCTAGTGACTATTGACTGTTGTCCTCTCAGTATTTCATACGACACCTACATAAAACTAAATAACAAACATCTAATCAGCAGTGCAGCCTGATCCTTCTTCCATCAAGGCATTCCAGATAATTTTCCTTATTATTTAAGTTACAAATCTTTGCATTCTACTGCATACTTGTTGCCTTTGCATTTTAAAACCCACCTGATCTATGCTGGTTTTTTTGGAGGGTGAGATGGGCCATGTAAGAAATATATTAAGGTATTAGAGTGTCCAAAGCAGGTCAGTGAGGATGGTTCAGGGCCTGGAGGGGCAGCATGTGAGGGCACTGAGGGCACTTGGGGTATTCAGATGGAGAAGAGGAGACTGAGGGGAGACCTCATTGCAGGTCCAACTCCCTGGGGAGGGGCAGAGGAGGGGCAGGCACTGATCTCTGCTCTGTGGGAAGCAGGGACAGAGCCAGGGAATGGCTGGAGTTGTGTCAGGGCAGGCTCAGGTTGGATCTCAGGGAAAGGCTCTTCCCCCAGAGGGTGGTGGGCACTGCCCAGGCTCCCCAGGGCAGTGGGCACAGCCCCAAGGCTGCCAGAGCTCCAGGAGGGTTTGGATGATGCTCTGGGGCACAGGGGGTGACTCTTAGGGATGGGTCTGGGCAGGGCTGGGGGTTGGACTGGATGGTCCCTGTGGGTCCCTTCCAGCTCAGCATATTCTGGGATTTAATTTCCCTTGGTACCTTTTGTTTACAGGAAAGGGTGGGGGGAAGTGACTGGTGATTTCTGTTTTAAATTGAAGTTCCGTCTGCAGTAAATGCTGTGACCCACCTGAATATTAGGCAAAGCATATTTGTGTAATCATTTGGATTTTTATTCAGAATGTGCCACAGGTTTGATTACATGCCTGGCAATCTGTCTCTGCATGCGTGGCACAAATCAGGGCAACAGCCTCCTCCATTAATTGCTAACCTTCTGTCTCTGCTGCTTTGTAATGCTGCTCTGTTCCCTGCTAATGTGTCTTTTGATCTTCCCAGCACTGTCAGAGTAGAAGTTGCCTTTCTTGCTTCCACACAAGTATTTGAAAACCTGTCAAAGTGCTGAGGTTTTCATTATGTGCTTTTCATCATTACTCTGTCTGTGCTGAACAAGTTTATTTCAAAGGCTTTGCTAAAAATGACAAGAAACATGACAATTTATTTCCTTGTCCTTTCATTAGATTAGAAATGCTACGAAAGATTCAGAATCCATTTAAAAGGCATGATGCACTTTGCTTTTCCAAAGAAAAGACAATGGGAGAATGAGAAATAGTAATTTAGGATGTTAGGGTGATTGAGGGGCTTTGAGTCTGAGACATTTGAGTAGGAAATCTATATATTTCTAGTTCACAAATACAAATGTTTTAATTGTGTTTTTAAGACATGAATTGCTGTGAATAACATAACCAAGGATGAAGGAAATACTTTTGATGCAGTAACTCTAGCATAGGCTCTCCTTTGTAGTCAGCCTTGGGAAACTCCTTTTTTTTTTTGCTCTGAATCACAATTTAGTGTGGTATTTATTGTCAGGATATTAAAGATGTTAGTGCTATATAAGCCATAGTTTCTTTTTTCTTTTAGTGATACTGCGTTTGGTACAGATCAAGAGGTTTTTACTTAATGTTTCCTCTTAATAAAGAAATGTGAATAAAACACGCAGCATGAACTGAGAAGTATTCCGTGCCTGGGAAAATGCTCTCCCATTAACAAATTCATCTCATGAATGATTTAAATATATTTCAGGCAATCCAAAAGCTAAGTCAAATTGCAGAATTCTCAAAGACATAAAAAGAAATTATGTTCAATTCTGTTAATGTTAGCTGTTTTATAGTTATAAACAATACTGTTACAATAAGTTGAAGTCTGTTTGTTGTGCATGCAAGTGGGCTTGATTTTAAAGGATTTAAAGGACATTTGGGGGCTGCTTAAAGCCATCTGATAGTCCCTGCTCTTTTTAAAACTCTCTCTTTTCAGAATTTCTGCAAGAGAAGACCAAGCAGGAGAAGCCAGTGTAAGTTTTGGAGTTTAGAAAGTCTTTTCAGTGTCTTGGAGAAGAGGTTTATTAAATAATGTGCTTTAGGAAGACTGCTGCAAGTCAGCCTCCACATGAGGTACAGTGAGTCCCCATCCTTCCTGCACCTTCTAAATTGCCTGTTGATACTTCGCATTCACCTGTACCCTTTTAGATCATGGAATTGTATGGATCTAGCCAAGCTGAATATCTGGGTTTGGATATAAAGTGGGTTGGACCATCATGAGAATAAAGATGCTCTTTAAGGAAATGAAGCATAAGATGAATAAAATCTACTTGTATTTTTACCAAAAGGAGTTCTGAAAATTGAAGTGGGTAAACTTCTGTTGAAAAAAATACCTTCAGTGTTAATTTGCAATAAAAACATCAAGGAGTAAAGACAGTCAATGTAATAAAAACCACTGAGAGATTGTCGTTCTAACAGTTAATTTGCACATTCTCATTAAACCAGCATCTTGAAATAAGGCTCATTTAATTATTATGAGCTGCTAAGTACAGATATAAAATATTGACCTTCCCTTTAAAGGACATCGGTCACTTTTACTGGATTTCAAGCACCTGTCTCTGGGGTCGCAATTTAAACCTTGAAGTGATTTCCCCTTTGAGTTGCTCCTGGTAGGTAGGAGAAAAGTGAGAGGGTGAAATGGAGCCAGAGCCCACCAATACGTGGAATTACTCAATATCAGGATTTAATCAATACATTTCAAATAAATATTTCCCAATTTAGAAGAAAGTCTCTCACCTGAAGGGTTGGTTGCATTCATTCTTGGAGTTGCACCATAACATGAGGCACAGCTAATCAGTGCTAAAACATCGGTAAAAGCAAATTATTTAATTTGATATATAAAGCATCAGGAGTTTTACAGGCACAAGGCAATTGTATGTGTTTTTTCATATTAAATACATATCTGACATTTATGTGCTGACTTGTATTTCATTCAAAGAAACATAATAAACAGCACTGTTAGAACACTGGTAGTTTTCATATTTTAAGGATCCATTTAAAAGTTAGAAAATACTGTAGCAAATCTGACCATTTTATTATATCTTATTTGGCTCTTCTTCCACACATTGCAATCTTTCCCTTAATTTATTAAAGAAAGTAGAAAAACAGAATTAAAATTGGTTTAATCAAGGGAGGGGGATTAAAAAAAAAGTAGGAGTCTAGATTGTAGATTCATTGTGAGACTTTTATCATAGAAAATGAACAGAACAAAATACTTCCATAGGCTCGTTTGTTTTTTATGTGGTATGGGTTTGACTTTTTTCCCCCATTGCTGTATTTAAAGAGGAAAAAAAAAGTCATTACTAGTATTTTATATGCTGTAATCTGTTTGAAGATGCTGTGCAATTCATTCTTTTTAAACAAGAGTGGTTCACTGCGAACACACAATCTGTCTTATTTATTGCCCTAAATCATCCTGAGTTAACTCAATTCACGTGAAGAATTTGGCAGTGCTGTTTATACAAAGCCTGTTCTTCTTTACTTACAAATGTAAATCAGGAACAATGTCATCCAAGTTGAAAGAGAAGAAGTAGAAAGTGTGTTCTTGATTTCAGATATATGTTTTACAGCAAGGAGAATATGGAGTGAATGCATTCAATATCACTCTTCTTAGTAACACTCTGCAACTGTCAACTTTTTACTGACTCGAGAGACAAATAAAACTCCTGAAAAGCCTATTAATAATCTTGTCTAAGACTAAAATTTGTAGAGATCTCACCACTCTTCTTCAAGAAACATTGCAAGTGACAGAAAGCAAAATCTCCTTGATCAAGGCATAGCTTGCTTCAAAGAGGTAGGAATTAGGGCAGTGAGGGAGATGTTCACATCATGTATCAGTTTCTCATGTCTGGAAGGTTCTGGATCATGTTTCTTTGTTTCATTTCTGGCTCACTTTTAAACACAAATCAGTATAGTTGCTAAAGTGCACTTGAATTCATTTATGTACATGTTGGATTTACAAAATCCCTCTCAGTGATGCTGCAACCTGCTGGTAAGAACATTTTTGAGGATGCAGAAGGTCTGCAGCTGAACTAACCCCTTCCACAAGGCACAGAGTAGTTCTCCTTAGCAAACACATGAAGATGAGAGCAGCGATTCTCCAGAGGCTGGTGAGGGTGATTATGGCTCAGATACACAGTCAAGTGGTTCCTTTTGCTGTGCTGGGGCCAGTTCTGGGCATCCTGGAAGAGGGAGCTGTGCTTTCTTCTCTCTGCTGCCTGCCAGGTCGTGAAATTCACAGAATGGCTAGGACTAAACTTTAGTGAACTGTATTGGAAATAAATGATATAAAAAATATTTTACTTATTTCAAGTACATAAAACAGATCTTGTTGCTAGAAAGGTACAATTTTAGAAGACAAAATAGTTAGATTTTCTCTGTAGAGAAGCATCTTGAGACAAATATTAGAGAACAAACACTCTAGCTGCCACTCCTACCTGCATTTAAAATGCATGGGCAGTCAGTACTTCTGGGACTGTTGTAGAGGAAAGGTTATGCATAATAAATTGCAAAATTGAGCTAAGAATACATGTAAATCTGTATCTGCATGGAAAGAATTTAATACAATAATATTAATAATGCTAATATGATAGAAACACTAAAAATATAGTAATGAATATAGTATTTCCCCTTAACATTTTTAGCGTGTTCTTCTCTCTTAAAAGATTAGTTTATGTGCTTTCTCTGTATGCTCTGGATATGAGTGTTTTTCAGCTTGAACACTTGTTCTTTTGCTGTTCCACTTGGGTGCATATCTGACATATGATTACAAAAAATAGCCTCCTGATTTCAGTGAGATGGAATCCCAGTTACAAAAGCCCTAGATAATTGCAGGATGCCACTAATCCTTCTGCAGTATTCACTGTTGAGACCACTGATCTTGCACAATGATTGAAGCAAATGAAAATTTAAAATAATCCATATGTTTGCAGAACTGCTTTCACTAATAAAAATGAAATTCTTATTAAAACACCCAGATGGACTTACTACATTAATTTCTGAGTTTTTAAAAATGGTGCTCTAATATTCTCTTGACTTACTAGGTATTCGGTCTGTGAGAGTCACTAGTAGTACTACGGGAGAAAAGACAGAGGTTTCCAACCTCAGCTGTTGAGTTTCAACATTGAATGTGCAGTAGGAGCTGCTGTTAAACCTGTCATGGTCATGGAAGAGAAATCCATGTGTTTCTGTGATGTTAATAAGCTACTGTAGAAGATTAAGATCAGATCTTGCTAAGTCACAAATAAAATTTCACTTCCCTCCCTCCCATTTCCCTGAGCCTTCACGCTTTCTCAGTTCCACAAAAGAATGAATCTTTTGTGCATCTGCTCTTCTTCAAGAAACATTTCAGCTGACAGAAACTGTTATGAAAAATGTAGAGGTTCAGAGGTTTTTGATGTTCTTGGTCCTCTCTTTTGTGAATAACAGAAAAGGTCTTCAAATAAAAAAATATTAGCTTTAAGAAAAGAATTAGCTCCTGTGTGATTGTTATGGCTAAAGGAGCTCTTAAAGTGAATTAATGCAAATTTCTTCCTTTCCTCCTTTCCTTTTTTCTGAGTGATATCCCGATTTGCTTCATCTTTGCAGTGCTATGATGTATCTGATGGGAACAACTATTTTTTTTTCTCATGAAGGTTGTCACAAAAAAGTCATGTTGGGACTGTAATGATAATATAACGAACAGCTGAAGAAATCTTTTACATGGGAGTATAAATAAAAAGACAGGAAGGTAGTTCCTAACTTTGCACTTAAAAGGCTGAGAGCTCCCACCAAAAACCTCTCTGAGTCATCAAAGCAAGAGAATCCCATCCATCTCCGCCTTTTTCCCCTCTGTGTTACATTTGCATGTCTCTCTGTGACTAATTTTACCAGCCCTGGGAGTTCTGCTGCGTTTGGGCAGTTCTGATGACAGCAGGTGCACCTGACAGTGTCACTCATGTCCAACCTCTCATCACCTCACTGTAAGCCCTATATACAAAACTTGTGGTTTCAAATACTAAAATTTCAGATAGGGACATTTTAAACTTAGATGTTGAAGAGCAGTGAATATTTTTTCCAGTCAGTCTATCTACGTATTTTGAGGAAGATACGTGTGGGAGAAAAGAGAGGTGCTAATAAGGAAGATGCAGAGAGACTTTTTTTCCAAGCCCTGGGGTGACAGGACAAGGGACAACCATCTTCATGTGGAAGAGGGTAGATTTAGATTGAGTGTCAGGAAGAAATTCTTTACTGTGAGGGTGGTGAGACACTGGGCTGGGCTGTAGATTGGTCAGTGCTTTAAGGAACCTGCTCTGTTGAAAGGTATCCCTGCCCGTGGCAGGAGGGGTTGGAACTGGATGATCTGTGATAGTAAATAATAAGAAATCAATAAGGAGTTGAGTCACTTGTAGCAATGGTTAAAAGATCTTCTGTGAAGGAGAAAACTGAACTGCAAATGTTTTCATATGTATATTTATTTTCCACTTATGTATCAAGACCTTCTGTATTCCCATTCTGATTTCTCTTCAGGACTAAAGGAAAATTAGTTTTTCTGGGCTATGACTAGTGGTGTGATATTCTACAAGCTCCATTAGCTGATGCTTACATTACCATGTTACTTTAAAAATAAAACATCTCATTTCTTCCCTTTCTGCACAGAATAGCAAATAATATATTTTTCTAAGTAAAAAAGCTTTTATTACCACATCTTCATATGTGATCAACACAATTTTTAATTCAAATATTTTATGAAATGGAGTGGATTTCAAACTAAATATTCTTTAATCAGTCTGAATCTGCAGTATAGGCTTTTGGTGCAGAAGCCTGAAAGGCACAACATTCGGCTGTTAGGAAAGTGCAAGTGGGATTGTAGAAAATAGACAAACTCACTTTCAAAAGGGAAAAAAAATCTGGTTGAAAGCCATATCAGTGCAGCTGTCAAAGCAGTGTGTGTTCAGCGGTGTTTTATACCTGTATTTAGTTTGAATTGAATTGGTATCTGTTACCTCCTTACCATCCCCATTCAGCTATTCCAGGATTTGGTGGCCCCATGCTCAAAGTTGTTAAATTGCAGTACAACAGATGCAAAGCTTATAAAATAAACTCCTACGAGTATTTTACTAACCAAAAGAGAGCTGGAGAGGCTGGTAATGCACCGGCCTGTGACTATGCACAGTGGTTATTTGTCAGCGTGTTTCCCAGCATGGCCTCGGTTCCCATCGGCTCCCAGTTTCCAGAGAGTGCCCAGACACCATTCAGGGAAAACAGGCAACAGGAAAACTTGCTGCAGGCAAAGAGATTCAGGCTTATGGACATGGGGACCCTGTATCCTGTTGGGGGCCTGTCCTAGGAAGCAGTGGCTGTCAAACTCTGTGAAGTGACGTGCCAAAATACCAAACTCCAGGCAGAAAGCAAGTGACAAAGCCACTGAAAACTCTTGTCTCTTTAGAGAGGACTTCTGTCACTCCACCACATTTGCCTTCTCTAATGAAACCCCGTCAGGTTTTTCCTTCTTGAAGCACACTAAGAAATGCTGCAGGCATATTGCAGGATGGCAATAATGGTGGATATTTTTAATGTCACTCTTTTTGAACTTATTTAGTAATTTTTCTTTTGAACTTATATTGTATTAGGCACATGTTAAGCCCTTGAAACTTTTGAAGACAAGGGAGATACTTTTGATTTATATATATGTTTTGCTTCTGTATATAGAGAAAGAAAAAAAGGACTTAGGAATTTATTTTTCCCCATAACTCAATGGAATGTACAGTTTCACCCTGCTGACATAATTTAAAGTATAATGCACTGAATAACGTGATTAATGTGGTGAGGAAAAATTCAGCATTTTGCAATTTTTGTCATTACTATTTCCAGTCATGACTCCACACTAGCATTTGTCTTTATTATTTTTCTGATAAATTGGATTAGCCTTGGAACAGAAGTCTTTGAAAAGAAGAGATCTCCTGAGTATTGAAAGTATTGCATCAATCTGCTAGTTCCAAGAACTACAATTTCATGGCCTTGAGAATATAAAACTACAGTATGGGGAAAGTTTATTACTATTATTAATAATATTAATGATGATGATGGTAGTACTTTTAGGTTTGCCAGCATTTTGGCATGGGATGTAGAGAATTTTGAAGTAGAATTTATTTAAGATAAAAAAAAAAATTCTCACAAAATTTACAAAGACTGAATAATACACATTTTTAGATGGTGTTAAATAAGGCAGTAACACCATTTTGAGCTCAATGCTAATTTTCATCAGACCGTGTTAAAAAATGCATTATTTGAGTGGATGTGCTCTGGGAGAAAGAGATACTTGTGTGTTGGTACTCAGGACACCTTCCTCATTTTGCTGTCTTGTCTGGGAACTTAATTTCAGATTATTTTGAATCAATTTACTTGAAACCACATGGATAAGAGAAAATAAATTAATTTCCTGAGCACTGTTTACTAAAGCCACCATAGCAATAAAAGCTGCTGACAAAGTTAACTTTTGTCAGCAGATATAAAACAGAACCAAGTTTTGGTGCAAGCACTTTTGAGTATCATCCTAACTGACTAATGTGTATTCCTTCTTCCCAGATAAACCTTCTTTATCCATGTCCTGAAATTCTGTCTAAATCCACCTTGTGCAATTTTATGCAATTTTATGGTGTGTTGCTGGAGTGTATTAGCAAGTGTTTGGCACATCCTATTTGTGGGTGCCTTTCTCAGAGCCTGCCTCAGAGCACGCAGAGATCCTGGCAGTGATCCTGTCATCAGCAACATTCAGTTAAAACCAGATCTCCATGTGCAGCACTTCTTCAGTTTCTGTTGTTCTCCCTTTACAAAAAGATTGCTCTCCAATGTTGTAGAAAGGATTTATATTCCTGACAGATTTCTGTCAGGAGACAAATGAAACTCTTATTTTAAATAAGTCAAATTGCAACTTTTGTGGTTTCAATATGCACAAATTAGACAATGTTGTTCGCAAAACCTAGGAATTAAATATAATCTGAACATACAGAAGTTGCTTTTTCATGGTCAGCTGAGTCTTGCTTTCATTTTGGAAGCTGTTAAAATAAATATTTCTTTATGAATTTTGATTTAAGAATTGTAGGCCCCTGTGAGGATATATTTGAACTAGCACAGAGCTGAGTTAGCGATGAAATAGCTTCACGAGCAATGTTAGACAGACATTTCAGTTTTAGTTATTAGAAAGCATACACTGAGTGCTGCACATGGCAATCTGTACAGTAGAAATATTTTCTTCACAGTCACAATCTTGAAAAAAAACCTCAGGTGATGATAATTTTGCTTCTTCAGTTCTTTTGCTCTTTCTCTTTCTTTGCATTTCCTGATGCACAAGTGCAAAAGGTGAGACTCAAAAATCACTTTTTTCATGGATTCCTTCCCTTCAATAGTCAACCAGTACAAAGAAGGCTGTAATCTACATTGTAATGATATTTATTATATATCCTTTACAATACATTTTCTGGTTAGTGTTCACTCTTAGTCCAAGCATTGCTTTTTCTAATGGATATTTAGGAAGCAACTTTTAGTCAAGGTAATGCCACTCACTACATCTCTGGAAATGCATTTGCATCTAATTATAATGGGATTAATTAAATTAGATCCTTACAGGAACTTCAACTATTTTTCATCACAAATAACTGAACAGACAACAAAACTGACTGTATATATGAAGTATTGTTTGCACCTTCCCCTTTCACAGGAAGATAAAGTAATACAGACAGGTCTGAGATAGCTCCTGGCTCTTCTCAAGATGGAGCTCATAAAATCAACTAAAGCATGTGTAGTTTTCTCCTGGAATTTGCATAAAACAGCTCAGAGAAATGATCCAGCTCTGTCATCCACAGGCAGGTATCACAGGCTTATTAATCCATCCCTTCTGTGGTGGGAAAAGGGCAAGGGAAGGGGAGGTGCAGCCACTCCCTGGCTGGTTTGAAATGTTCACATCAGAGAGTGCCTTCTGTCCTGGATCAGCAGGGACACACACACAGTCCTTCAGGTGCCATTGACTCTCTAAGCTTAGCTTGAATCATCTGTGTAAAGTCTGGTTAAACTGGAGGGGCAGAGAGGGAGGAACTCAATGCCCTTCCCAAAGGAGTCTTACTGCAGTTCCTTTAAAAATACATTGTATTGACAAGGCTTGCCTTTGACATGTGAATTTTGGCTTTGCCAGGGAAGTAAAGAAACTTATGATAGGTGATACTTTCTTTGTACTTGTTGTTATTTAATTAGTTTTTCATGAAATCCAGAAGGAGGAGGTAGAGCTGTTAATTTTAGTGTTTCTAATTTTACTGTCAGACACCTGCCCTTGAAGTCTGTCTCACAACAAACAAGCCCAAACATGATACTTTACCTTTGATTCACTAGTAAGTTTAAGGTATAATTATGTAAACTAATCTTTTTAAATGACACTTTATTAAATGAAACTGTTTAGGAGTGAAGTTTAATTAAATCCTACCTCTCGCAGAACCGAGTAATATTCGTGCATAAGAGATTTATGATTTCAGAATTTATCTGCATCCTCTTAGTTAACATCAGATCACATTTTGATGCCAATCTTCACTTTTATTTAGTTAGCAAATTAGACCACTGACAAAAAAAATTGTCAAAACTATATATAGTGTCTATATTCCATATTTATTTTCCAACCTTGATTCTACATCTAATTAGGAGATTTTTGTCTTTCATCAAAAGTCTGACAAAAACAATTACAAGGGAAACATGGATAATGGAAAAGGATGACATTAGTAGCTAGATGACTGGAGCACATCTAAGAATTTATTTGTTATCAAAGTGTGATGCCACAACTGGGAAATAAATGTATTTCAGAATATTTAATTTATCTCTGCCCATTAAAACATGGACCTAGACAGGAAGGCAGCACATTTTACACCCACAGTAATTGCTTTGTTGTGAAATGCCAAAGTGTGGAAATGAGAAACTTTTTGTGGAATGAAACAATCTAGCAGACTTATTCTCTGCGGAGGCATGTTCTGTAAATTGAAATGTTCGCTGACAGCAGATTTACGCTGGAAGTCAGCAGGTTTTTCAAAGGGCCTGTGTTGTACCATTCTTAGCTGGATTAGAAATGGTCATCTTGGTTTTCTTTAAAGTTTGATAGGTAGGTCTATAAATAAGAAAGGTAAGTTGAGCAAACCTCCATTTGTGGAAATTACCTGGGGAGGTTTCTGCAAGTTTCTTGTACCTCTCAGTGTCCTTTTGAGACAGCGGGAACTGAGATTTATGATGATTCTGGAGGTTCAGATTTTTTTAATTTATCAAATGTATTCGACTTTGTAGGCATAGCATAGTACTGTGCTTCCCTAAAGTGAATGACAATCCTGATCTTATTCCTGTTCCTGGAAAATTTCTTCAGCCAAGTGCTCATCAGGTAGGATGCTGGATATATTTTGGTGCATTAGAAGTTTTATTTCTGGTTATCGTTATATACCTGCATCATCTGAGTGTCTCAAACAGCAGAAAGCAACGGTTTCACAATAGAAATGTGAATGTTTCAGTGGGGATTGACAAGACTGAAAAGTCTTTTCACTGACACTCCCAGTGATTCTAAGTACTCTGACTTCTGATTTAGACAGCATTGTGTAAAGGGTACTTGTTCACTTCTGGAAGGTGAGAGTAGTTCATTAGGTCTTACAGAGTCGGAGTTTCAATCAGATCATCTATTACTTGCACCTTTTTTTGAACTTTTCCTCTAAGTGGTTTGAAGGAAAGTGGCTCATTGCTCTGTCCTGGTGAGGATTTGTACCAAGTATTCACCTAAGCGTGTCATTAAACCAAATACAGTGCAAAGGAGAACTGATTCTTATTTCTGTCCATTTATCCAATGGAATAGGTAGCCAGAGAGCCTGATAGCAATTGTCTGGAAATAGACTAGGTGGGAGAAAATGGGATCCAAGCTCCCTTTGTATGAACTCATATATATAGAGAGAGAGAAAAAGCAGGTGGGTATGTTACACTTCAGGCAAGCCCAGTTCCACTTGGTTGCTTCTATCATGAGGTCTAATTATGTAAGTGAGAAACTGGCAGAAGAACTTGTTACAGTGCATTTCAAAGGCTCCCTTTGCCCATGACTTTGTTTTGTTGCCAAATGAAATAACACAGTACTAAATCCAATCTAGCAGAGCTGTCACCAATTTGTAAAGAATCTCTTTGCACAGGAGCAAGAGTGAGAGTGCAGTTCCTCTTACACTTCCAACCTAATCCTCAGCACAGTCCATGAAGAAACCATGGGTTGAGTTACTGCCTCTCAGTTTCCTCAGTCAGGCTGGAGGTATGGAGCACGTGAGACAGGTTCAGTCTTCCTAACAAGGTATGTAAGCATGGGTTGACAAAGCTCTGTTTGGATCATCAGGCTCCTGTGGGCTCCCTCTCTCCCCAGTTGCAGGTATTTCTGCAACAGTCGTGATGGTTAGAAGAGTCTGTTTCACTTATCAAAATCACACATCTCTCAATGCCCTGAAAAAAAGCATGCAATTTTTAGTTGGAAAGATGGAAAATCAGGACAAAAAAGAAATCAGGGATGTTTTCAGAGGGAAAGATCCTTCTGTGTGCGTTCAGCTGGACACAGGAATATACCTCAGTAGTCCTGGGAAGTGAGCTGTACCTCACAGACACACAGACAAGTGCCAGAACTCCAGTATTCTTGTGTCCTTCTGGCCTGTGGGAAGCTCCTCATCTCAAACATAGCATGTATCAGCAGGGTACAGCAGCCAGGCATGCAAAATGTGTTATTTCCATGGTCTTTAATGTATTTTACTATTGATTACTGGTATCTGTGAATGTTATGTCTACTTAAAAAGCTTGAGAAGTAACTTGGAATATACTGAAGGATAGTCCTTCTCTGAACTGGTTTTGAAAGTTGATACTTTATTTGAGCTAGCTGAATAGTTAGTCTCTAGACTGTACTGGGGTTGGGATATTTTACTCATTCAACACTTTTTTCATTAATAATTTTAAGACCTCCACTTAAACAAATTAATTCTTTCTCTACATCTACAGTCTTCACTAGTTACTCAAAATAAATATTTCATAATGTTCTCAGTGTTTGAAAGTAGCTTGAACTATTCATGTTCGCATCCCAGTGTATCCTAAGAACATAAACTATTAGGATGTTTTCGTGAATCTTTATGAATGTTTTTCAAGTAGTCCTCCTAGACTTAAAGATATCAAGAAAAATTGCTAGGAAATAGTTTTTGGTCAATTATGGTTTTCATTTATTTCTTCTTAAGGGATTAACCTTTGGGGTTTAGAAGCAAGCACAAAGACTCTTCTTTGTGGTTTGCAGACACCCTGAGTTATTTATATTGATCCTGCATTAGTGTTGCTGAATGTTTCAAATTTTTACTATCTTCATTTTCCAACACTTCTGTCTAACAGGAGAGTTTTTGAGGGATGGTGCTTATCAGCATGAGCAGTGGCATGGGAAGGTTACTGAGCTAACTTGGGTAGCGGAAATGCCTTTGCGTAAACATCACTTCTCACTTGGGCAAAAGGCTCAGCCTAAAGGCAGGCTGTAAACAGTGTGGGTGGAGCTCCAGGCTGGAGGGGCTTCATCAGCCCTCCTGCCTTCTCTCTCTGCCTCCTGCACTGCCACAAAGCTCGTGTTAGGGCTGCAGGCAGATGAAGTTGCTCAGCCTACGATTCCCAGGAATGGTCTCCTATTTGACAACTAGACCAAAACCTCTCTAAAATATGTTGTCCAGGTGCTGTTGTTGTTTTGTTAATCCTCAAGACAGTAGAGCTTGCAGATGTTATCAAAGGAAACACAGCAGCGAAAATATGTCTGACCCAGCAATTTTGAGGCTTAGGTATTCCAGTTAGGATTTGGGCCATGACCTTTCCAGTGTTTTGTAAAATGTATTTGTGCAATGCTGTGAAATGTGAAAGTTGCATTTCACAATAAGTAATGAGGTTGCCCAACAGTGAGCAGATCTGAGCCCACTGTCTGTCATGTGGCATCAGTGTTTCTGAGTGCCAATGGTTGCTGCTGACATGTGCCAAGTGTACAGCTGACAAATTCATTCCTCTTTCAAGTGGTGATGGCAGAAAAGGCTGTTAGTGTGTGCTGGAGTGTGACTGAAACTGGGGTGAAAAGTAACTAGCTAAATAAAGCTCCTGAACTTTTATTAGATAGATTTAATAAACTAATATATATACATACATACATACATACATACATATATATANGTCTTTGCCTCTGCATACAAACAGCAGCAATATCTGTGCTTCCAGAGCTTGTCCCTCACCTTTTTCAGAAGATGATAAAGCTGTTTGACCTCTCACCATTCTGAAACAGAGTTGTCTGTGCTATGGACAGGGCAATTGTGCTGAAGTTCAGGGTATGGTTGGGTTGTCCCCTGTTTCCACCGGGGTCAGCATGTGCTGTAGCCACCCCTGAGGAGAGCCCGGAAAGCCATTTGGCAGTGCAAGAGAAGTAGGGTACTGCCTTGATGTGCCTGAGCGTGGTGTGCAGCCCTTTTGAGTGCTGCAAGTGTCAGCCTCACCTCAACACTCTGGCTGAGCTGATTGAGGAAATCTGTATTCCTGCAGTTGGCTGTTTCTCCAGCTGGGTTAAAAAGGGCAAGAAAAGGATTTTCTTGGAAATGCCTACTTGACTGTGCTAGAGTTTCCAGAGCAATCCAGAGCTATCATTAGCAATACCGGTTAATGCATGGGGGAGTATGGGGGAAGAGAGGGGCGAGGTACTTCGAATAGGCCTGTATCTGTCCTTAAAACAGAAGTGCAGTACGTATGATTTAACATATTATTTAGTGTTTCAAATGAAGTCAAATAGGATGGACTATTCCCCCATAAATACTACAGTAGAAGAAACACTCCTCTTTTAATTAAATAGAAGTAAATTTCAATGAAGGCAAAATGTGTATTATAGAACAATAGCTAAAATAGAAAGTTAAAAATAGCATTAAAAATGTGAGGTCCAGCTATCAGCAGTTATAAGGCAGTACATTTTAGAAGATCTGTGAAAACAAGAAACATTTTGTACTGAAAGACTTGACTTCATTTTAGCTGAACCTTCTTAAAAAGAAAATAATATTCTAAAGATAATGCATTGAAACATTATGCCCAACAAACTGTCTGGTTACAAGTTTGAGCAGTGTGTGTTAACAGCCTGCAGAGCCAAAGACAACCACCCCTCATTAGCTTTTCCCTCAGTGCAGTTAGTCTACTGATGCTGGTTCGTCATTGAGAATCTAAAAATAAGGTCTTGTAGGGAAATAATGCAGATAACACAACCAGCCCATCTGCAACAATGGTTTTTTTCAGATGTTTTTGTGGTGGCTTTTTTTTTTCTGTTCAGAAATATTTTCTGCTCTGGACTCCTTTATTCTGCATGTTATAAAACTTTCATTTTCATTTTACTTTAAATGTGTTCAGTAGTTGTCTTGCCACACATACATACAGGAACAATAGTTTATATTTCAGATAGTGGCTTCTCTGAATGAAGAACGAAGACCTTTTCAGATGAAACAGGCTACTGAAAAATTGAGGCTGGCAGCGTGCATCTTAAACAGTCAGTTCTCTGCACTGGAAACACGAAGTTCCTTATAGGTAGTTTACGTTTGGGTTTCATTTTACTATCCTGAGAAATTCAGAGACCTAGGCACAAGAGTTAGACATCAGACTGCACTGACATTTGGGGGAAAGATCACCTTATTATCTACCTTTATTTTATGGTCTTTCCCTAACTTGATACTTTTTGGGGCTGGCATGGGAGATAAGAAGGCTGCATGGTCTTTGGTCTGACCTCGTGCAGCTGTTCTGACATATACAAAACACTGTTTTTCCTAACTCAGAACACACAGTACTAATGTTTTTCCTTCTACTGTATTCATAACTTTAATTCTTTACGTAATCCATGTAGGTTCTAGTTTTAATTTTTGCTTAAGGCGTGTTGCATGTGTGTATTTGCTAGTCTTTCAAGTAATTTTTTAATTAAACTTTTTCATATTCTTTGAAAGTGATTTTCTTTAAAAGTTGGTAAGTTTAAATATTAGTGATCTGTTTCTTCATAGAAAAAAATGCTTTTAATATACTTTTCATAGACGTCAGCTGTTGACTGGATAAAATTAAGACTGTCATCTTCTTGGTCTTTAGAAATTAGAAATTATATGATATTAAGTGTTTCCTTTATTTTAATAAGGTCTTAATTTGATAATTAGCAATGTTTAAACATATTAAAGAACCACATGAATACTATGGAGGCTGTCATCTGATCAACGTTATTTCAGACACTGTTTTAATGAAAAATTAATAACTTCAGAAAATTCAATTCTCCTTTGGAACTACATTATTGCATCAACATTTTGTTGAACAGCAACTTATGCCTTCAAATGCATTTCTGTTCTTGAAAATGTGCATGTTTCCTAAGTGGAGGATGTTGTTATGGGGGGACTGTGTCATTTCCGTGTTTTTCCTTTTGAAGTAAAGCAGTAAGCTTAAATAATCCTGGAAAACAGCTCTTAAAAAAACAACCCTCCCTGACTTACTGTGTAATTCACACCATCTTTGAAAAGGATTAGGGCATCAAGAAAAGCTTTAAGAGTTATCCCTTGATGCTGAGGTCAGATTGCCAAGTGTTCTCTCTTTTCATGTGCCATGCCTCTTTTATAGCCTAGTCCCTGTTTCTTGTACTTTGATGTTGCATTACCCTTCTGCCACAACAAGATATTGTTGTTATGGAGAACTGTTGTGAGAGAAACCTCAAGCAGAAGGCACTTCTTCAGGGGATTTTGATGGAAAGTGAGGATTTCTTATGGCTTTGTCTTGCTTGCATTTTTACTGTAATCCTCTGTAGCTTCTTGCTCTCATTTTTCCTGGATTTGCTGTCTCGTGCAGTCCATGTGTGTAAATACCTGCAAGAGAGAGGGCCAAAGTACTGCTCTGGTGGTGTCTAACATCTGCAGGATTTGGAGCGGAAAAAAGCATCTCCCTGGAAATGCTGTAGTGCAGACCAAGACCAGTGAAACTACAAATTGGCTCTGTGAGGTGGTTTGCCTGGTTAATCTGTTCTGCTCACGGATTTGTATTGAGACATTTTCATCCTCATTGACTTTCTCCTCTGGAGTGCAGTTGGATTCTTCTCCCTCATCCTTTTCATGAAAGTATAAACAAGGCTACTAAAAACCTTAGTGAGAAGATAAGCACTCAAAACCTTTTTGGGTACTGATGATATCCAAGCATTTATCTCCATCTCTTTCTATAGGAGAACTAAGAGGGAAGGACTCAAGTATTTTGGCAAGCAGGTGTGTTTTGTATGCTCTGTATTACACTGTGCTGATAACACTGTCTGCTGTCAGAAGATTTGACCTTGTGTTTTTTAATGCCAAAAGAAGTCAGTGCTAATCAGAAAGCCAGCAGCATTGATATGTTGCATGACAATAGAATATTAAAATAATTGTTCAACCACTTTCTTCCTTTTTTGCCCCTTATGGTCAGAGGAGTTAATATGATAAATTCAGAGAGAGTTTTCACACCGACATTTAATTAAAATGAAATTACCTATCATTGTTATGGGCTACACAGAAGCTATTATTTATGTTTATATTATTCTAATACCTTATTAGACTAGGTTTGTATTTGCATCAGTGTGTTAGCATGACTTGAATTATTTCTTTCTGTACTTGTAGCAGCAAGAGCAAGCTGCAGTGCTAAGTACTTACAGAAAAAGATATTTTGGTTTTCTTGGAAAAGGCAATGTTCAGCCACAGGTTTCTTCTTTCCCCCTGTTCTCCATTTAAATGTGCCTCTCTTTACGTAATTATGGTTGCCCATCACTGTGATGGACTGAAATGTCAGTAATGTCTTCAACATTGTCAAGAGCTTTTGTCGAACTGCTGTGACCATCAAAGCACCCCCCACCTCCCAGTGCCTCCTGACTGGAATTTGGGCTGTGCCTGGGAACTTGGGATAAGACTCTTGTCTAATCATCTCAGGTCAGAGGAGAAGCAAACGAGGCCCAGGGGATGGTGAAGGAGAAGGGTTTGGGTGTGTGATGAGAAATCTCTCCACACGAAACCAAAGGAGTAACCCCACGCACATGGGACATTCACACACAGGACATTGACATGAGAGGCAGCTGAGAAGGGTCATAAACCATCAAAGACCCACAAAGCACCCCCTCAGCTCCTTCCTGGGGCCTCCCAACACCTGCATGTGATCCAAGGGAAGCAACAAATCCAGAGCCTGTCGCAAGAGATGGCAAAGCTTCCACCATCCCAGGGGAGGTGCTTGGCATCTCCTGAATGTATATTAATCCACTGGATTCTATGTTTTATGGACACTCACCACCAGGGAGATCAGAAGAACTGGACCAACAGGACACCAACAGATTCCACAATGGTGACACATTTTCTAGTTTAATCTCTCTGTATCACTTTCTTTCCTTCCCCCTCTTTTTTCCTATTTCTTTCTCTCTTTCTCTGCCTGACGTTTCCCATTAAATACGACCCATACTATTGACTTTGGCAATCTGGTCTCCTTTGCACCTTGCTTCGGGCAGAGGCAATTCTAATAATTTTAATTACAGGATCATAACAATCACAAAGGCCAGCAGGATGACTGAAGGACTCTTGTTGATAGTCTAATTCCCTGTGCATTAGAAGTAAACTGAGAGATCTGGGTAAGAGCAGTGTTTTTGTCAATCTGAGAGTGCACAGTCAACTGCTCCACTTCTAAAACAGCTACTCCACAATGTCCTGCCACTTTCCACCTGGATCCCACTGCTAGCTGGGGAGCTTCCACTGTCCCTGATCTTTCCCCCCCATTTTCAAGAATTCCAGGGAAGCCATTATCAGATGACTGTGATGGTTTAATAAGGGCTCATGGTTTCAGGGGAGAAACTACCATCAGCAGAAACATCCTGCTCAGGCGACTTTCTAATTTTCCTTGCACCTCTATATTCATACAGTATCTTTTGACCACCTGCCATGGGTATTGGCCTGGGAACTATCAGGGAGCAGCATTGGTGGGCATTGTTCCATGAGAGAAGGCAAGCTGGGAGCCAAGGGAGACACCAAGGCAAGCAAGGACAGTGACTCAAGTTAAGGGACAGTCTCACAAGAGGGGCAAACAGAGCAAATGATGGTAATCCGCTTTAGCCAAAAGCCCACAAACTTAAAAGTCTGTAAGTTCTGAGACAGGACTGAAATCAAACCATGAAACAAAGTCAGGACAAGCTTTATGACCTTTTTCCCCTCCAAATTTCTGGATAAATAACTGCCTTACATTTTGGAGATGGAGCGTCCATTTGTTAGTCTGTGATAAAATCAAACAAATTCTGCAGACATTCGGACAGAGTGGAAGGAGAGAACAGAATGTGCTTGCAGCTCTGGACTTGAGGGCAGAGGTTTCAGTACAGGCAGCCACTGGGCAGCATTTTTATGTAGAAAGAGAAGAGTGAGAATTATCCCTGTTTCAGTAGGAGACTGACAAGAGAAGGAACCATTTTCTACTTCAGTGTATATGTGACAGCAGAGAGGGCTCTTCTTGGGACAGGGTACCAATAAGGTTTTAGCACTTAACATTGCCTTAGACCAATTTGGATGAAATCCTGCAGGGTACCGCAGTCAAATCCTGTATGGCTCTGCAGTGAATTACAGCATATATCCACTTAAATCATTAGCATAACAATATATTTGGAGTTTAATTGGGGATGACATGAATGTAGATGAGCTGTCAAATTGGCTGGATAGGTTGTATCACAATCAAGTGCACTCTCTTTAAAGAAAGACTAATTAATGAAAAATAGTCATGCTTACTGCATTTGCAGTAACTGAAGTAACAACATGAAACTGATATTTTGGTTCTATAAAAACCCAGTGAATGACTAACTAGGTCTTGAAGCACTCAAACCAAGGATCCTTAATTGCCTGAGTTGAACAGAGAAATGGTATAATTCTTTATTTACAGGGATGGAAAATTTCAGATGTGCTCACTTCGGTAAACCTGGCTTTCAGCTAATTCTGTCACCTGCAGTGTTTTTTTTACTGCTGAGAAGCTCAACAAAATAAAAGAAAATTTATGATAAACTGCATATGAACTAATTCATGTACTAAACTTGCCCATCAGGTAAAGCAGGAAGGATTTTCTAAGTGGGTTTGGGTTATGGAGAGAGAAGTAGCAGCCTACAATATTTGAAATGAAGGATGGGGGATGTGTAGGTAAATCTTCAGAGTTTTATGGAAGTCAGAGTCAGAGCTGCTTTGGCTTTAAATGCCAAATACAGGCACAGATGAATTGGTAATTATATACTTTAACTGCAAGCACAGAAAAGACAAACAAGTAAGAACATTTAATCTGCATATTCTTGGTAATAATACATTAAGATAAACTGCAGAACACTGAAGCTGAACACTATTGCTCAAATGCTTACCCAAAACCAGACAACCATTTAGTAAGTGGTATCAGTGAAACACCAAAATATGGAGCCAAAATGTGATTTAAAAGCTTCTGTATTGAAATAAAAAGCTCTTTCCTGTTAGATTTTCCTCCACAGACTTGTATATTAGCATTTTGGTAGCATGCTTATGTGTAGCTTTATTTTTCTTAAATTTGCACCTGTGGTATTTGCAGAGTTGGGAGTACTACCTATTTTGTTAATGCAGCATTTATATTCTGCAAGTGTTCATGTAAATATCAGGTTTCAAGGCAGCATTATGAATATTTCACATGCTTTTGAAATAGTTGTGAGGCATTTTTCCTCAGTAAGGAGACCTTTATTGTTAGTGTGCTGCTTATCTAAAGTGATCGGTTCAAAAACATTTCGGTTGTATTTTTGCTCCTTTGACAAGCTTCCTTCTATTGCGACATTCTCTAATTATAAGATTTTGAAAATTATGACTTGATGTCATCTTAATCTTAAGTTATATTATTGTTGTACCCTCTGAATTAGGAACCTTTTTAGACAAACAGAGCTCTTCCTGCTGCAGAGTGGTGTTATGTGCATAGCTTGCACCAATGAGAGAATTGCTGATGTTACAGCAGCTTTAGCAGCCTCTTATTTGGAGCAACGAGCAACTCAAACATTTAATGTTATTTTTGAATAAACCATCAGGCAGATATTCCCTATTTCAAATGGAAAGATATCTATAAAACCTCTAGTGATAGATCACAAGCTTTGAAATACACCAGGGAGGTAGCTTCAAGGTTTTTCCATTGACTGGATTTACCCAGACATCTGAAATCTCGGCTGAGGAAACCTGTTCCCCAGTGCCACTCCTGTACTCAGTTCAGCTCAGCTGCAGGCTGCAGCCTGCTTGCCAGAAGGTAAATCCTGGATTTTGCTGTGCCAGTGTAACAGTTGAATGTCAGTCAATATATTTAACCTTCCCTAGAAATTGTCTCTGTTAAATAATTGCTTTTCTTTGGGTGTTCATTCTGCCTTGAGGAGATTTTAGTCTGCAAGGCCTGTGCTCTTCCCTGTACCGATCCTGGAATATTGTAGGTGTGCCATAGACTTGAAAAGTATGTAACCTTTCAAATTATAATGCACATGGAAGGGATTGTTAATATCAGAGTCAAATGTTTAATTGGCAGGCACAGATTTCTTCATCTAATGCTAATTTAGGGGTTAGGTAACAAAGCACCAAGAGAGCTGCCTATTGCTGTTTGGACAGTCCCTTGGTCAACTCTCCAGCACTTTGCCTTCAGACAAACAAAGAAAAATGTCTATTGCCATGCCTTAGATGAACTGTGTGATGTATTACTTAGTAAGTATTCAGAAGACTCAAGAGCTGAGGATACTAATCAGAGGGAAATAATATGTTGGGGTTACAGTAAGGGAGGGAGGTATTTTTCTTATAGTAGGATGTATTTCTCAAATATGAACTGGACAAGGACCTGGGCCCTGGTATTGCTGATTCTTGAGAAAGAGACCTAATTTGTTTCAGTGGTGTTAAGTAATTTAGGTCTTTGTTGGAGTCTAAAGATATTAGGAACAAATTTAGACAAAAAGATGCTCATGTTGAGTCCTTAAAAACATCTGTAATTGAAAACTATGTTTGCAGTAACATGATATTAAAATGGCCTTTTAGTAGAAATTATTTCAAAAGAGTAATCAGATGTCATCTTAAGGAAATACGTAAATAAAATTTAACTTAAAAAAGAAAGAAACTATTCTAAAGATGTCCACCTTTGACTTCATGTCTCATACATCTATTCTGTTTAATTTAGTTCTAATTCTTCAGCATATGGACAATATTGCTCCACTATTTGAAACTGAGTTTTGTTGTGAACCTTCCACTGCTGAAAATACTCAATATGGTTGAAGCTACCCAGAAGAGGAATTCCCATTGGTGCCTAATTAAACAAGGGAGGGAAGACAAAAGAAAAAGGAATGGCTGAAATTGCATATATGTTTTCTTGAGGTTTAAAATGGGTGAGGGAGATTGGGTCCTAGACATTTCATCTTACCAGTTTGCACTTGCCTAAACAGAAGTAAAGGAGAAGTGTGGTATTTTTCACCGGCAAAACGTAAGAACGTCCCACTCTGGAAGAAACATTCACACTCTAAAACTTGTCACATTTTAACTTTCCAAGAGGCAATTGCTAGAGGGTTTGGGAGGAAGAAGGAATTCCACCTTTCCAGCATGAATGGAGGGAAAGCTTTGACTCCACATGGTACCTCTTGGTGCAGATATGGAGGAAAAACCATTGCGGTTGAGCTCCAGCTGCACTCGAGCGGCCATGCAGTGAGGATTCCCCTGGGTCAGTGTGGCACCTGTGGAAAATGTTAATGTTTCCCATAGCCTGTATTTTCCAGCTTTGAGTTAACCTATTCAGAATAGGAGGCGTGAATAATTTCTCCATGATGTATCTCCCCCAAGAAAATTATACCTCAGTTAAAAGGTATATAAATACATCTTGCTCTCCAGGACTAAAGATTTATTTCTTCAAGGGTCTACTGGGAGTATGGCAGTATTTCTGAGATCCTTGAAGTACCTATTTACATTTAAGTTCAAAAAGCCTTTGCAAACTTTAGCAAACAGCCTCCTTTTATGAAGTGTTGAAGGGAACTTTCATGAACAAGTGGGGAGGGCAGGAGTGGGAGAAAAATCTTTTAATCTCTGCAGAGCACTAGATATTACCACTGCAGTGTAACTTGCACAAAATCAGTCTTGCAGCGAGGATAGTTTGACTGCCTGTGGCAGTGTACCTCTGTTCACCAAATTCAATAGTATGGGTCTTGGTTCTAAGCCTCGGTCACTACCGAGGAAAGGAAGTCAGATTATTCATTAGACTAATTTAAATATTATATATATAATTATAAATAATACTGTCTTGTGCAGTTTTACTCCAGAAAGGGAGTATATGCTGTGGTGCATGTTTGACAACAGGTTATTGTAAAACCTGAAGATACAGGGAGATGTAGCTGTTTGTTCTCAGTACTTTGCTGTCATGTGGATCAACCATCCCATGGTATCTCTTCTAATTTCTGCACAGTCCCTCCTCTTACAGACCCCACTTCCTAAAGAAATGGACTTTTGCAATATGGTGCTGTACTTAGAAGCCCAAATTCTGCCCAGGTCCTTTGCCAGTAAACAGTATTTTTGTAATCAATGTCGTAAGATAGACAGTTAGTAAGGAACTATCTGGTAGGGGGAAAAAAAAGGGACAACACCTTAAGATTAATTTAGGCAATTATGAAGACAACTGAAAAGTACCTGACTTCATAGTACACATAACATAGTGTCTGCAGCCATGCAAATATTATCTGTAGGAATGGAAGAATCTCTGGAATTCTATTTTGCTTCTTTAAAATAAGAAACGCAAAGGATTTTGTTGAGGTCACAGTCAAGGATTAAAACTTTATCCTTACTCTGATATTTCTTCTAGCCTGGAGTTTTCTTCTCAGCAAGACATAAGAAGACTTTCAGACACAATTCATGTATAGCAAGCCTGACTGTGGAGATGAAATCTTCAATATATTCTGAAATTAGAACACTTTTAGTGTTTGAAATCGGGCAGATGT
Source organism: Scytalopus superciliaris (assembly GCA_013400415.1). NCBI lineage: Eukaryota > Metazoa > Chordata > Aves > Passeriformes > Rhinocryptidae > Scytalopus > Scytalopus superciliaris. Next base: position 492,476 of record VXBX01006414.1, on the reverse strand, counting down.
CCAAAAATGGACATTTAAATTTTGGGGGGAATAAAGGTCTTGGTTTCCATTTTTCTCCTTAAAAAAAAAGAGTAAATCCTGTTCTCCATATCTAGAAATACATTTTTCTTTCCTTCAATTCCTGAATTGATGCAGAATTCCTGTAGCAGTTTTTCAGTGTTTAAAATGTAGTTATGGAGAAGGCAAGAATGGTATGACTGACATATCACGTGGTGAACTCTTCACATGGCAGTCGGCTACTGACTGTCAGGACAGTGTGGGCAGAGTGGGCAGGGTGTGGTTTTACCGCACATCTTCAATACTAATGAGGGCTGAGGGTGTAACAAGAGAGGCAGGGGGCCCTGGGGATGGAGGAGGAACCACTGCTGCAGAGATGAAAGCAAAACACAAATGAGGTTGGAGAAATTGATTGGAATAGATTAGTAATAACTGATAATTTAAAACCCAAACTGCACAGTGAAGAAAGGGCTGCTGAAGCTCCAGATAGGCAAGAATAAAGTCTGCACAGTTACTGCAGGACTAACAGATGAGTAATTTAATTATTCAGATGAGCACATCCATGGCTGTTCAGCCCCTGAGAGGAGCAGAATTTGCACTAGTTCTGCTGCAAAGAGCAATGAGCAGCTGTCCTCAGCAGAAGCAGTGGTGGTGGTGAGCTGCACTGACCACAGCTACAGCTGATCCTGAAAAGTTTTTGAGTAGGCAAAGATCTGCAGACAGTTTACGTGGGGATTTGTTTTCCTAAATAATCCTGGTGCCCTGTGTTCCTTTGCTGATTTCCCTGGAAACAGCAGCTAATATTGAAAAATATTTGGGATGAAACTGTAGGGAAAAAAAAAAAGACAGTGCTTTAAATTAATTTTAGATTATAAACCATATGCCACCCTTAATTGAAAGAGAGTAGGTTGAGATTAAATGTTAGGAAAAAATTCTTCCCTGTCAGGGTGGGCAGGCTGTGGCACAGGTTGGGCAGAGAAGCTGTGGCTGCCCCATCCTTGGGAGTGCCCAAGGCCAGGTTGGATGAGGCTTGGAGCGTCCTGGGCTAGTGGAAGGTGTCCCTGCCCATGGCAGGTTGCTTGGCATTAGATGACCTTTAAGGTCCCTTCCAACCCAAACCATTCTATAATAATATTTTATTTCAGATACTGATTTTTTTTTTCTTTTGAGTATAATAAAGAAGCTGAAAGTTTTTAGTTACAGAAGAAATCTTTAGCAATGAAGAAAATAGAGTTTATTTTCGCTGCTCTTGGTTGGGTGGGATTTTTCCTGCCATAAATTTCTTGTGCAATTATACTTTAATATGGACACCATCTTGTTTGCTGTGGGACAAGGAAGGAAACATGGGTGTCTATTTACACAGGGTTTAATGTGTTGCATATATATGACTTAAAGATAAACTCGGGTATAAATCCATTGCTAAATTGGCCATGGCTTAGAAAATAAAAATTATTATAAAAAAGAAGAAAGGCACGGTGGGTTTAACCCAGCCAGCAGCCAAGAGCTCTCCCCATCTTTTGCTCACTGCCCTCTCCTGGGGAATGGGGTTTGGTTTGGTTTGGTTTTGCTTTGCTTTGAAGAAATGTCACTCCTGTCTTGTCTAGAGCCACTTTCCCCCCTAGTTTTAGTAATATATAGTAAGATCCTCCTGGGTGAGCAGAGGAGTGTGTGCCTACTCACTCCTTCACTGTTTGCCATTAAGAGGACAGCCTTTCTCCTTTGCGAGCTTACCTAAGTAGTGCAGCAGAAGAGCAGTGCAGCAAGAGAAGTTTGGGTAATGCACTAGAGTGAGGCTTGATCGTGCCAGCACCATGTGGAGGCAGTTCCTGACTGCCTTGCACACAGCAAATGTATGAAACACACAGCCAGGTTTTAACTGAGTGTGGTTGTGAAAGACTTAAGTCTGTGCTCTTCTACCTTGACCTGAAATACCACCATAAAAGTAGCATCAAGGATTTTCCTTCCTCTAAGGGAACTTTTTTATCCCTAATGAGAAAGGAAATCTAAATATTTGTTTTCACTTTTGAAGTTTTAAAGCAATCTTTGAGACCAAATTTAATTAAATTTTTACTTTAAAATTTCTGTCTTGCAACTCAAACGTGTATTTTAACCCAAATCTATTACACAATTCTAATAAATTACTCCAGGTAATCTCTCATGTAGATGCTATGAGCACTCTCCAGCATTCAGCATTATGGAACATCTAAAAAATATTCTGATCAAAATTCGCTTCTCTTTCTCCTATAACTTCTGAAATACAAAGGGACTTGTATTTTTGCTAAAATGTCCATGGTAACAAATTGGTAGATAAAAGATTATTATTCTTTAGAAATACAAACACCTGCAAAAAGGATGTGCTTCTTATTATTATTCTAAGGAAATCCTATTTTTGGGTTAAATATGTTTTTGGTAATATGTGACTTTATGCATATTTATATATATGAACATAGAAAGACTCTCACACACATTTTCCCAATCTGATAAATGACTTCCCTGCTTGGCACAAAAACCCTGAAGTGGTACAGATGTTACTATATTCCATTTCTGTGCTGAATTAGAAAATTAATTAACTTCTTTGCTGAAGCTTCAGTTCAAGAAACATTGGGTTTTGTCTTATCAGAATCACAGTCACAAGGACAAGTGACTGTGATTTCCATGCAAATATTTCAATTTCCAAGTCACTGAAGAATTAAGAAGAAGTTTTTTTCAGATATGAGGATCTTTCAAAGTTATCAGTGAGGAGCCCTTTATTGTTTTTGCAAGCATGGTTTGTGAAACCTCCATACCCAATTCATATCCTCTATCTTAATAATTTCTGTAGGCACAGTACAATCCAGCCCGCTTGACTTGGTTGTCCTTGCAGCATTTGGAGATCTGAAATGAGTAAGTCAGACAATTGGCTAAATCAGACAGGAAAGAGATAAGGATTGAAGAAAGGCAGGACATAATCTTAACCTAAATATGGGCAGTGAGTGGTTTGGTACTTGTGTAGTTTGATATGATTAATAACCTTGCAGCCAATGATTAGTTCTTACTTAACACCTGCAATGATAGACGGTGGGAAACAATTTTTACAGGTCCTTGAAAGGCCTTTGAATAGCCTTATATTACATATGACAGTGAAATAAATAGCTAAATGGTACATTAGAGACTATGAAATAGGAGGTTGAGGCTGATAATTCTGGAATCTCTCATCATATGCAGTCCGATTGGCCTTTGTTAACATTGTGTGAATTTATGGTTGTAAGAAATGATTTGTAAATGATGCTATTAACATCATATTTTCTTGAATAACTGTATATATTTTAAAGAAGAGAAAGGACATATAAATCCAGAGGTGTTTTAATTGGAGTATGTAGTAGTCCAAGCATGATGTTCTTTCTTTTTTTTTCCTCCATTTTTTAAAAATACTTCTGCTGTTATTGCAAAAAAAAAGCCTTTGTTCTGGGGTTATCTTTGTAGTCTTTTTTCATTCAGGATTGCAATGAATCTGCCACTTGATCTTGGTATGCAGAGACAGCAAATTCATTCCAGCAATTCTCAAGCCATATAGGAATAGCCACACAGAACATAAAAGCAGCATTCCTCTCAGACCTTTGGTTTTGGTTGCTAATGGATTCAATATTTAATAAACAATTCATAGTATTTTGCCTGTGCCCATGACACAGCTTTTTTGATACAGGAACAGCATTATGTGTGTGTGCAAATCAAATGGTTGTTAGAGAGGCTGAAGTTGTACCAATGAAAGGAATGTCAAAGAATGAATAGCTCTGCTAGTGAAGTTACTTGACCACCCACCCTCTGACTGAAAGTGCCAAAGTTAGAAAAAAATCAAATGCATTTTTAACATGCCAACTGCCAAAATTTATTCTTTTATTCTCTGGAGTATTTGGTGCCATGTGCTCTGTTTTTGGGAATGATGTAAAATCCTGACGGACATCTGAAGAGCAGGTACTATATACCACAGATACCGTGGATGTAATAAAATGAAATACAGTATGCCAATTTTTAAGCACTTCAGGTTGTTCCATTGCTTATGACAGAAGCTGTTTATTAGTCTTGAAGACAGAAATGATACATCCACAGAGCATGTACCTGTAGTTCAACATATAAGAATTTCTCCCTTTTCCTTCAGAAACTGTTTTACTCCTGCTTTCTGTTTGACAGCAATGAGAATGAAAGAACTGAATATCCCTTCCTGTTCTTAATTTCTCTGCTAAGATTGCAAAAGGATTATATCTAGTACCAATTTTAATGATCTTCATTCTGACAATCTGCCCAATAGAAAATCGGATAAAATTATCTAATGTTGGACAAACTAACATTTGTCAAATAGTAATGATTTTCCATTTGTATTTAATGATGAATCTGATGGTAACCTACTGGCAGAAAGCTATGCACCCTTTTACAAATCACCTAGGCCATCTGTTTATTTTGGTGTATAACTTGTTTGTGTGCACAGTACAAACGTCTGATATGAAGTACGACTAGCTCACAGATGCCTTCCTCTGCGTATGTGTTTATCTGGTAAGCAAAATAATTACAATATTACTGTATGGGCAAAGTGAGAGTATATATTTTTTTTCCAGAGCTGTACTAATGAGAATTATCTTGCTGAACTATGTAGCTGTGGAAATTTAGAGAATTATTTATGTGCTCTTCAGGGGCTGTAATTTCTTCCTTAAAAATGTCTTTGTAACTATGTGGCCTACAAGGTAACCCAAAATTTAAATAAAGAAAAAGCCCCTTCTGTCTGTGAGTCAGTTATAACCCATGCAATACGTAGCCTATTCACACGGTGACTTGCCAGCTAAGGATGAGGCTGAAAGCAGGCTTTTCTTTCAGAAGGTCAGTTTTTGTGCTTGCACAACCCCCCAGAAGCTGCATTTCTCACGTCTGTTTTAATATGAATAGATGAGCCATTTACTGGTTTCTTTCCCAGAGGTGAATGCCCATTTCCTTAGCTCTGAACAAGGCTGTTGTGATCCATGTTCTCGTTACCCATTTTTTTCTAAAAAAGTTATAGGTAGCATTACCTAATTACCTAACATTACATAAAATTACCCAAAGAGAATCCATCTATATCCTCCTGGAAAATCTCCACAAAATTTCACCAGCCTTTCCTGTCCTTGAAACTACTTGCCCATTTTATTTGCTGCCGAGATAACGAGGCAGACTTGCTTGTTTCCAGGGATTGTAATGGATGCTTTTAGTTAAACAGCAAAGATTCCCATCACGTGTCCTACAAAACAATGCTTTGTGATAATGCAAAATTTCCAGGGAATTTTTGGAATTATATATACTCTATCATGAGTGAAGTGAAGTTTGGTGTCTTCCTTTTAGCTTTGTACCAGGAATCAGTGTTAGGGAAGATAACTAAAGCCAACTGTAAAAAAAAAAAGTCTAATCAATTACTCATAGACCTGTCCAAGACAATTTGTGGTGATTTAAAAAATTTCAGAAGGTATTTGGAACTGGATAACCTTTTATTTTAGTTGACTGTCTTCCCATTCATATGCTGACTCCTAGGAACCTACCAGAACGAACAGTCTTGAAATACAAATTTTGAAATACAAATTTACCATTTCTGGAATATAAACTAAAGGGGGAAGTAGTAATGAAAAGTTACATGAATTACTTAAAGACCCATTGCATAACCTGTCCAATGCTAACTCTTTCCTGCAACAGGCTGATTTGTCAATATGAATGCAAATCAAAAAAGAAGCATAGGGCTTAACTGTGTGTTGTTGACTGAAACTGGATTAAGTTGGGAGAAGTCTAATTATCCCTAATTGCTACTGCTTTCAGTATTAAAGTACAAGAGAGACTCTGCAGGGAGGGCACTGAATTATGTGCCACTCTTTGCTTTCCTCAAAGCGACTTCCTCCACTTGCTGCTTGGCTTATTGTAACTTCTCTAGCAGGCTTGCTGTATTTTACCTGGGGAATCAAGCAACTCCCATTGTTAAGAAAACACATCTAGACTTGGTCACTCTGTGAGAGATCTTATTAGGTGAATATAGAATTCACTTGATAGTCTCTGAATATTTGTGAGTTTGTGGTTTTTCTCCAGTGAGATGTGAAGAGTGGAGTCTTTTTATTAAGACCTCCCATCATTGAGTGGCCCAAGAATAAGGCTTTCCCAGCACTTAAACCAGCTGCCTTTCCTGCACACTTTGTTTATCTGATGGCTTGATGAAAATTTTTGGTCAATAGTTATTTGGATAAAGATAAATATGTCTATATTTATGTGTTCTGTAGAAAAATGTGAAGACTGCCATTAAGCCTAACACCTGATCTCCTTGAGATGGCGTGTGTTTATAATATAGTGACAAGGCTAAGGACCAGGTGTTACAGGCATCAGACAGCTGTAGGGTCAGAGGAGTTTGACAGCAGCATACTCAAGAAGGACCTTATGCAGTATGAAAGGTCTCCAGTTTAAACACATAGAGGATAATTCAGTAAAAAAAGAGTCTCAGGAAAGGACTATCAGCAAAAGGAGGTTTAATGTAAAAGTGAAAGCACAGTGAAGTTTGTTGGCAAGGTTCCCTCTGCTACTTTCTACATGGTTGAAGCAGACAGAAAGAAAAAAAATATCTAAAATCAATCAATCTACAACCAAAATCAACCCCAAAATTATGTTGAGAATGGGCAGGGGGAGGGAGAAGGTGTAACGGTAGGAAAGTGTAAGGATAAAAAGGAATAAGGAAGTTGCAAAGTTCAGAGCAGACCCCCTTGTTAAACTGAGCACTGGACTTGACCAACAGTTTATGCCTAAAGGTTTAACAGCACTGAACAGCACTTAATTGATAGCTTAATTTAGACAATTTAACAAAGGATACACATAGAATTTAATATAGCACAACATTAATTCACTGGCCTATCTTACTTACAAATATATGGTAATTCAGAATTTAGGAGAGCCACATTCATAGTATGTTTGTCATAACATATTCATACTCCCATGCACACAGACCTAGAGGAGTATGTTTAAGGTGTACCTGTGAAGAATTCCCCTTGAATTCAGTGGAATACTCACACAGGATGCCTTTGCATCCTCTCAGTGGGTGAAGGGTTAAGCCTCAAGGATTTATTTTCATCATTCTCCTGTCCTTGGAGTATAGCAAACCTGAGAACTTGCTGGCTCTGAGAGGAACCCCACTCAGAGGGAGCTGCTGGTCACAGACCTCTGCAGTCCAGGAGAGCTCAAAGGGTCTCATTTGGGCCATTGTTTATTGGGCCACGAGAGAGTGGGCTTTAGTCATCATAATTTTTCATCCTGGACACGGTACGGGTCAGTAACTTCCTTTGAAAGTTTGGTAACAAAAATGTTATTCCACTTGAGTTGTTATTCTGACAAGAAAAATAAGTTTCCAGGGCTGTTCATTAAAGAACAGGAACTTGTTAGACAGCACTAGTTCCTAGGAACAGGCAGTGTTTCTGATAAGCTCAAGAAGAGCTTAACCCAGGTGCTGTTTGTCAAGGCTGAGGCCTAAGGAGAATTTCTCAAATTACAGTGCAGCCCAGGGAGCAGAGAGGGGGATGCACCATCACAGTAAAAAACCACAGGAAGTGGGTATTAATTATGACATTTTTATTAAACTTTTTTGACAACATAAAAATTCTCTCAAAAGTCCATGAAGATTAAACACGCAGCTCACTCTTATGGCAAAGCATTTAGTGGATTTGGCAACTTAATTTTTCATATATGGGTAGTTTAACAAATTGTTTATTCTTCTGAGTAAATCTGTTTAGCAGGTGGATTGTAAGATGTCTTTTATAGTTCTTTTTCTCCTTACCATGAAGAGAATGAATACACCAAACAATTGCCAGAAGCAAGAAATTTGAAAGAAGACCTTCACACATCTGACTCATTAAGTTGAAACTTTTGCATCTGCATTCCCTTTGTTAGCTTGCAGAAGTGTTTAATCAAGAATTAGAAAGACTGGTGATAACTTGTGCTTTTTGTTTAGATTGCTTTTTATGGAGATGTAGTTCCAAATGAGTTGCATTTCTCATGTCAGTCATAATGAGCCTATAGACCACTTGCCATCCCACTGAAGTGCAGGTGCCAAGCGTGATTGTGATGTGGGATATTCCCAGATATCTGGGAATCTCTGTAAACATATCAAGGTACCGCTCTGTGCATTCGCAGGAGCGTGAGCATCAGCCATGCTCAGGGAAACAAGGCTCTTAACAGGGAATAAATTCTACTTCAGTTTTTCTGCATAAAACTGGTAGTTCTGGATCATTGTATGTAAGCCAGGTTTGGAGTACCTAAAAGAATCTGTTGCCATGAACAGATATTCGCAAACCATAGCTGTGAGGAGAGCCTGTAAGTGTGTGGGAAGGTGTGGGCAGAGACGAAAACAGATGTTCAACACAGAGGGTTCACACAGCTAAAGGGTTTCTGCTGTACACATTTACTGACTTTTACGTAGTTCTTAGCTCTGCTTTGGTACTACCCAGTAAGGTCTGTGCATCAAGAACAAGTGAAACAGAAATGTTTCCATTCATATAGAGCAGTGTGTCAGTGGCTGTATCGCAGAGTGCCACAGAGCACACCTTGACCATAGAGAGATGCTCAGCCAGTGCATGAACTGTGGAAATGAAACCTGTGTTAAATTAGAAGTACATTTCCCACTGATGTTGATGAAAACCAGAAGGTACCTCGGGGATCTGTGTGCTCTGCTGCTTTGGGGGTCTGTCTGCACACCCAACAGCACAGTACGAAAAAGGAACCACTTAGGCAGAAGGCAGTATGTGAACAAATTGCAATTTGATGATTACTGAAAAGAACCTCGATATTAAAAATAGCATTTAGATGGCTTTAAAATGAACATTTAGGATGGACTAACAGTATTTTAACTACAATAGGATTTTTTTCCTTGAAATAATCAGACCCTATTAGGAAGTATTTTACTACTTAGTAAATGTCACTCAAACTTAGCAGTGATTTAATTCTCAATAAACCTCCTTTTAAGAAGGTTTAAGGTCAGTGCATGTGTGCTTGTGAGAGAAACTTTTTGTGTCATTTCCCTTTGGATGGACGTTCTCCACAGAGATAATTTCAGAGGCAGCTTTCATTACAAAATAATTTGGATTTCATTATTATCACTGGTGTCTGTTGTTAAAATACTTATAAAATACATTGTAGTGGGTGAGAATTCCTGCCTCAACAAACAGAGAAAAACTTTTGTCCTCATTACCTGAGAAACATGGAGGACAGAGGATTCTATAGATTTGGAGAAGAAATGGGGCAGAAATTACAGGATCATTTTGTAAATTAAACACCTGTTCCAGTATTTTTTAGATAAGACAATTTAAATGAGATATTGGATTGTCAGGCATTAACTGTAAATATTGTTGAAGACCTGTAAAATGTCTCTAAAAGCAGCAGTCAGAATCATAGCTAGGCTTTAGCTATTTTCATTGATTAGAATGAACTTCAGTGCACACTGTATGCCTATTGCACTGTTCTTAAAACACTGCTAATTCGTTACATTTTTTATTAAATTTTCTCATTTTGGTTGGTCATCTTAAGCTTCAAACCACTGTCACTTTTAACAGTTTCCTTACTGAATATAAACATATTTCTCAATAGCCTTTTTGTACTGTACAAGTCAAGGTTGAACCTATTTAAAGTTTTGTGTCAGAAAGGATCACACTTAGAAAATGGACTGAAATGTGGGCTAAATTAACACAACTTCTTTCTTTATCCCCAGAAATTGCTGATAGGAACTCTTTACAGAGTTGGACTTAAATATTTTGAGGTAAATTGAATGACTAATTTTTGATTTTCAGTTGTAAATGGAAGAAGTTCTTTTAAATATTTTTTTTGACATGTTATTGGCCTACTTTACTATTTGCAACTGAAAAGTCTTTGCAATCCAGTTGTGTTTCTTTTTTCCTTCCAAAACTATGTGTGCCTAACAAAGTGCTGTGCAATAAAAAGGACTGTGGTGTTGGCTGGGATTCCTCTTCTGCAGGAAAAATGATCTTGTATGATCCTTTAACTGCCTTATTTCCCAGTAAAAGAACACACCAGCAATTAGACTACAGTGATTTCTTCAACAATTAAGACCTTCCAAGAGGAGTTTGATTAAAAGTATTGTAGAGAAGGAATGTTTCTTCCTCTAAATCAACCTTTTTCCATGGACAGGTGCTTATGGAATGTGTGTTTCTGAAGTTTTTGCTTGAACAAGGTAAATTACAAAGGATATTTAATGTCTGAAGTTGTTAGATGTTTGAAGGGTTGCCTGGAATACCTAGGAAGAAAACTTCCATGACAGCAAGGCAGAGAAAAATCCTTTACTATGAGTTTAGCTCTAGCAATCCGTGACACGCGCGCCGGGATCACAGAATTCTACAAATTTATGATTCTACTTAATTTCCCTATCTAGAAAATACATCCAATGTCTAATTAGTCCACCCCCCTACTATCTCTAACCACCCCCCTAGAAACACCCCCTTAGAACTGAGTTGGTGGTCCCAAGACCACTCCTTCCTCCCCTCACTCTTGTCTTCATCACGTTACAACTTCTATTTGGAGTTCTTCCAGTCCCCTCTAACCCCATCTCTATACTACGACTAAACAATATTGTATTTTCACTATAACATGTTCTAATAGCTCTGTGAATATAGCTTAATATCTCCCCCTTAGCACAGAAACAGGCTTCAAGAATGTGACACAGAGGTTAAAATCTAGCTTAATTATTTGGTACAGGGGTTATAAACTACTTTCAAATGTAAAAGACTATAAAACTATATAAAACTACATTAAAATCTACAACTATATTAAGGCTTATGGCAACAGAAGAATGGATTTTATGACAAAGCAGTGGTTTCAGAATTCTGGCTAAAATTATGAAGATTATACCTGTTGAAGTTCTGTAAGTTGTACCCTAATGAAAAATCAAGCTAAAATACTTCATTGGTTCCTGCAGCGGGACCTGGATAGATTGAAGCACTGGAAAATAATCAGTGTTGTGAAACTGAAAAAGAACAAATGCCAGATTCTCTACCTGGGGTGGAGTAATGATGGACACGACTAAGTATTGTGAGCAGTTTTGGGCACCTCAATGTAAGATACGAAGCTCTTAAAGAGTGTCCAAAGGAGGGACACGGGGATGGTTCAGGGCCTGGAGGGGTAGCGTGTGAGGGCACTGAGGGCACTTGGGGTGTTCAGATGGAGAAGAGGAGACTGAGGGGAGACCTCATTGCAGGTCCAGCTCCAGGGGGAGGGGCAGAGGAGGGGCAGGCACTGATCTCTGCTCTGTGGGGACCAGGGACACACCCAGGGAATGGCTGGAGTTGTGTCAGGGCAGGCTCAGGTTGGATCTCAGGGAAAGGCTCTTCCCCCAGAGGGTGGTGGGCACTGCCCAGGCTCCCCAGGGCAGTGGGCACAGCCCCAAGGCTGCCAGAGCTCCAGGAGGGTTTGGGTGATGCTCTGGGGCACAGGGGGTGACTCCTGTGGATGGTCCTGTGCAGGGCTGGGAGTTGGACTGGATGGTCCTTGTGGGTCCCTTCCAGCTCAGCATATTCTGCGACTCTGAAACTGCAGGAAGAGTGTCTGGAGAACAGCCCCGCAAAAGGGTTCTGTGGGTGCTGGTTGAGTCAGCAGTGCTGACCAAGGGGATGGTCAAACCTTAGACTGTATTTCCCAGAGAGGTGGTTAATCATTTTATTCTGAATAGAACAATATTCTATTCTAGTTTATTCTATGCTATTTTTATAGTCCACTTAGATCTGAACTGCATTGTGATTGATTGAGCAAATGATGTTTCATTAATGCATTGAATAAATCAGACTTTATTTATTTATTTTTCTGTCTCACGCATTTTCTGGAGCTTCTCAGATTGTCAAAGTGCAGCTTTGTTGAACTGTTTCCATACTGAGAATTTATTCATAATTCCTATAATTCTTTAAATAATAAAACATGACATTTTGAAAATGGAGAGCTAGAGAGACCAGTTTTGGTTAGAACTTAATTAAGTTTGCATAGTAATTGTAGAGTGCTCCTAAAACTCTGTGCTTCACATGGGATTAGCTTGTGGTTGCACCGAACCAGCTTTTACCCCATTCTCCTTGTTGCTAGACTTTATTAAAAATGCTGAAATTTAATTAAACCCATCCTTATATAAATTATCCATGTATGTTATTGTAATACCTTTCACAAAGACATGATTTAATTGCATGTGGGAGAGTATTGGGCATCCCAGCATCTCCTATCCTATTCATTTTGATCCTGCATTAAATGAACCCAGCATGGCACCACAACGTGCTGAAATTAGTCCATGCTGATATTTACCTTTCCTTGCATTTTGAAATCTCTAGGTGTCAAATGTTGTAGAAATCAATACCAATAATAAAACAATTCTAAATAATATTTTGTTTACACTATTTTTATTTTTTTTTCCCCGATAGTGCTTCCCAACATTAACATGTCAACAGGAGTGTGTGTTGCTTTTGTTGCCCCACACCCTGTTTCCATCCATATCATTCTTTCCCCTCTAAGACAAGAAAGAAGGGTAGAGGGCCTGAGTATTCCCCACGCACACATTCGTCTGGAATAGTTCAATAGGAAAAATTTACCTGGAATTCAGAGACTTGTGTGAACTTACAGAAAAATTAAAATCAGGTCTTGTGATAAAACACTCCCAACTATTGCTGTATGATGGATTACTGTTATTTCTAGTACAGCTGAACCATACTTCTCAGCACAGATGTCCTTAACAAAACAGAAGAGGAGGGGATTGCATTCCCTTCATGTCCTTTGCTCAGTGATTGGAATTTTCAAGTGGAATTTAGGAAACAGATTTAAAATCCATCTTTGCTTGCTTTAGAAATAAACTCAAGACTCTGCCTCATTTTTTCTTAGGAGAATTATCTTAGGAGACTAATGAGTCTTCTACAGACTATGCTTTGAATAATTTCTTGGAAACCGTCCTACTGAAGTTGTTGAATTTTTAAAAAATACTCAGTGTTTCTTCAAAGAGAAATAGGATTGATTTCTCCCAGTTTGGGGTTATTTACACTGCAAGACTAGAAAGAACAATCAGCTTTTCTTTCCTGTCTCTCCCTCCTCTCCCCCCAAAATACTCTGACTCAGGGATTTAAAAAGACGTAAGTTCCTTGACTGGCTTACATTACTAGTGTAAAGTCATCATTGCAAAGATATGCAGAAAGCTTTCTATAAATATTTAATGTATTTATATTAAATGAGTCCAAAAACCTGAAATTTTGTGGAATTTTGGGAGGTTTTTTTTCCCATTTATGATTACAATTATTTGTTCAATTTGGCCTATAATCACTAATGGATTTGACTGTACCAAATTTTGCAAATGCCTGTACAAATAGCCCACCCAGCTCTATGCTAAGTTTTTGAAATAGCTCAGTAAATGACAGAGGTTATTCCACAGGCAAAGAATGAAATGCTAAAAAATGTAGCACTTTCAGGGTTAATGACTAAAAACAGATGTGGTAATCTTCAGCAAAAAGGTGGCCTAAAATCTTTGCTACCTGCGATGTCGAGGCCAGTCATCCCTGCAGAACAGTGTGTTTAGGATTCCCTTGGATGGAGATCAGGAATTGTAGAGTTTCTCCTAAGGAGAAATTCTCCGTTACACTGGTTTTGTAAGTGAGCTTGTCCTTTATTTTTATTGACCCAACAGTTCATGTGGCATTCTTTCAGTTGAGCTCTGGTAAATGATCAGTAACTAAAAATGTAGAGGCAATACCCTTGGGGCCAGAGGTTGAAGAGCCTGACATGCCCAGACCTGGCAGAACAGAGATCATCTGATCTTTTATTAAACACCTGCTGCTGGGAGTTGCACAGTTTTACCTGTGTTAGCTGGCAAGGTGTGCTGGACAGCAGGACTATTACAGGTTTGATTCAACAATAAATTACAGACAATTATCCAGTAGCTGTTAGTATCTCTTAAGGTTTTCCTAGTGTTGGTGGGAAGGCTCAGTAATGCTTGTGCTTTTTAGTTTCCTTGAGTTGTTTTGGCAAAGTTGTCTTCCCATTAACCCATAAACCCAAGAAAATAAACCCAAACTCCTCCCTGCTTTTTCTTTTAACCAGATGATTTATATCTGTCTTGTTCAAAGTACAAAACTGACGGGAAAACAAGAGTCATTTTATGACCTAAAACAATAGGAGAGTGTGACTCACATGTCCTGGTTTCTCATGTTTAAGCTGCATATAGTAGGTTTTTATTTCAAATGGAGTTAAAGACGCTTGCTTTTGATAGCATGTGTGAAATGCTGAAAATTTCTCAAACAATATGAAAGTTTTATTGTTTATTTCTCTGGCACTGAAATTCCTTAGGCTTCATGTGTACAGTCTCATGTAATTACACTCTACTGTTTACTCGGTATAGTAAAGATCAGACCCTGAAAAACTATATGTATTTTGCCTGGGTTCCTTCTAGCTTTTCACCACTAGCAAATTATTCCTGTGCTGCGAGAATCTACATATCCCCTAGTACATGCTAGTAGTGTTCATGAGGAGAGCACTTTGCTGTGTCCTGCATGTAACCTAGATGTGGTCACTCTGATCTGCCTGGAGATCACTCTGATCTCTGGGTACTGGAAGCAGGCAGAAAAAATGGAAAAACTGATTAGAAGTCTGATTATTAAAAAACCAAAATAAATTAAAAATTAAATAAGCTGTGATCTTCCACACCATCTCTTCTGTGTGTCACATAATGCAGGAGTGTGAGAGGCTGCTGGTACCTGTGAGCAGTGTGAGCCCAGGCTTTCAGTGATGCCTGAGCAGGCCTGGAATTTGGAAGCAGGCCCTGGAAGAGCTCACTGATAGATGGGCATTAAACACACAGGCATACATCCTCTGAATGCAGAATCAGGATGTTTCTAGAATATATATACCTGTGTGCTTGCTAAGGTTTTCTGAGCCTAAGGGAGCTGAGGACAGGTGCTCCACGTACTGCAGCAGCTGCTCAAGGGCTGTTATCTATTTCTTCAGCTCAGGCAAAGCCAGCTGATTAGCACAGATATGCCCAACCTGCCGTGCTAAATCCTGTTGTGTATAGTGCAAACAGACCAGCAAAGGAAAGGACTTTATGTGCTTTCTGGCAGGAAATGAGGTCTGTGATCAGCCAGTGTTCAGGCACAAGGGGGATATCACTGACAGTATTTGATCGAGTCAGAGATAAGATGAACAGATCAAAATACACAGAAATGTCCCCCTAGTTAATCAGGGGAGCACTAAGCACTGCAGAAGGTGGGCCTCTAAATCAGAGAGATTGTGGTTATGGAAAGAAAAGTGGGGAAGCATCTGCTGTCCTTTGATTTCCAGTGCAGGTAGAGAATAATACATGATTTCTCCATCCTTATGTCAACTTTATTATGAGAGAAAACCAGTCAGATGCCCACTGCAGCCTAATGGGAATAGCTTCAAATTTCCCACTGAGAATATTTATCTCCCTATATTTCAATTTGCCACGTAGAAATTAAAAGGGAGCTATCAACAATACCTCATTTGATACACAATTTTAAATTGCAGGAAGATAAATGTTTGTATCACCTGAAAACATGACTAAAATAGAAAGAAAAATATGCATCTTAAACGAATTGTCTTCTTCCTTTAAGTATGATAAACTATGTAAAGAAATGGGTTTGTTTTAATAGATTTATGTCTAATTAGCAGAACAGGAGGAGGTAATATAGTAGAGCCAGACAGCAGAAGTAAATGTTGTTTAGCAGCATGGGGCTCAGGTATCAGAGAGTCAAACCTGTAGATACAGCTTCAATTTAGATCTTTGAAATATCCTGGAATGCCATGTTTTGCATCCTTTTGCATAATTTAATCATCTCACTCTTGGGAATTGAATGTCTTTTAAAACCATCACAGGAAACGGGCTAAATATTTCTGAATGATGATGATGATAAACTGTCTACATAATGCATGAAACTAATGCAGAAAATGCCCATTATAAAAAAAAAAAAAGAAGTCAGCCAAATAGCAGTATCCTGTCAGCAGCTGTTTTTATAGGATTTATGAACACAGCTTTAAATATGTCTTTGAGAGGTGTCTTCCCATAGGCTTGAAATAGCCTTGCAAGTGGCAGTCTTTCCTGCAAACTGGAGAGCATGCAAGGCATGGAGAGTAACCATCTGGTTTCTTTTAAAACGGAGTCACGAGCGCTCATGGCTAATCAGCTGTAACATACGCTGTCCAAACACCAGAGCTGTATGGGCAAGAGATGTGAAACCCCTTCAGATCATTCCTTTTGGGGCTCTGAGTGTCCCTGAGCTTTCCCTGGCTGCCCCTCTGCTGGCCAGTCAGAGAGTAGGGAACCAATGTCGCTTTTGAAACACCAATATGATCTTTCCTGCATTTTTGCATTTTAACTTTGCAAAAACTAGTTTTTAATATGCCACATCCCACATTAATTAGGATGGAATTCTGATTCTTCTCCTTTATAGGGCAGGAAATAGTTTTCCCAAATTCTTCTAGTTATTTTTGCATTAGGGGGAAGCATGTTTGACAATTCCTGTTTGCTCTCAACCTATACTCAATTCTTTTGCCCATTCATCATTTATTTTCTTTTAGCTACATTTTTTTATTTACATTTCTAGATGCCTTGAAGTGCATGGTCATGAGCTTACCTGTGATAATTACTGCTTNTATATATATATATATATATACATAAGGGAAGGGAAAAGGGAATAAAGGAAAAACCTAATTATGGAGATGTAAAGCCGGTGTAACACTCACAGTGTAAGCTCTGCTAATGAATGTAGGGAGGGCATGTAAGTAGATGAGTCTGCTGGCAGCTGTGCTGAGGAGAGTTGCTACGGGAGCCCAAGCTGAAGTTGTTGCCTAAAATACCTAGGAAGAAAACTTCCACGACAGGGCAAGGCAGAGAAAAGCTCTTTTACTATGAGATTAGCT
>VXBX01006414.1:389503-475301 GCA_013400415.1 Scytalopus superciliaris | reverse complement strand
AAAAAAAAAAAAGAAGTCAGCCAAATAGCAGTATCCTGTCAGCAGCTGTTTTTATAGGATTTATGAACACAGCTTTAAATATGTCTTTGAGAGGTGTCTTCCCATAGGCTTGAAATAGCCTTGCAAGTGGCAGTCTTTCCTGCAAACTGGAGAGCATGCAAGGCATGGAGAGTAACCATCTGGTTTCTTTTAAAACGGAGTCACGAGCGCTCATGGCTAATCAGCTGTAACATACGCTGTCCAAACACCAGAGCTGTATGGGCAAGAGATGTGAAACCCCTTCAGATCATTCCTTT
Source organism: Scytalopus superciliaris (assembly GCA_013400415.1). NCBI lineage: Eukaryota > Metazoa > Chordata > Aves > Passeriformes > Rhinocryptidae > Scytalopus > Scytalopus superciliaris. The sequence continues at coordinate 475,005 of VXBX01006414.1, read as the reverse complement.
TGGGGCTCTGAGTGTCCCTGAGCTTTCCCTGGCTGCCCCTCTGCTGGCCAGTCAGAGAGTAGGGAACCAATGTCGCTTTTGAAACACCAATATGATCTTTCCTGCATTTTTGCATTTTAACTTTGCAAAAACTAGTTTTTAATATGCCACATCCCACATTAATTAGGATGGAATTCTGATTCTTCTCCTTTATAGGGCAGGAAATAGTTTTCCCAAATTCTTCTAGTTATTTTTGCATTAGGGGGAAGCATGTTTGACAATTCCTGTTTGCTCTCAACCTATACTCAATTCTTTTGCCCATTCATCATTTATTTTCTTTTAGCTACATTTTTTTATTTACATTTCTAGATGCCTTGAAGTGCATGGTCATGAGCTTACCTGTGATAATTACTGCTTACATTATGTTGGAAAACTTATTTTCTAGACAGAGCCTATGATTATATAGCATTAGTATGTATAGGCCTCAGGGAAATCACAGCCTCTTTGTGATGTGCTCTGGAGTGCACAGTAACATACTGTGTTTGCCATCAAACATTTAACTGAAGCCTATGATCTTTAAAAAGATGCAACTAGAATAATTATAGATTTGATTTCAAACGACTGCTTGTGGCACAAAGAGNAAGTTTGCATGTTTGGGAGACAGTTGCTAAATATCAGCAGTGCAGTCGTGTTGACTAATTCCTGTTCCAATTTTGGCATGTGATACATTTCTTGGGGAATAAATGCTTGCCAGTCAGACACTCAGAACCAGGCTAATCAGAGGAGATGGGTCAGATTTGGTGGATGGCCCAGAGCTCTTCGAGACAACTGGTTTCCATTCTTCCCGTAAGACTGGATGACACCGTGTTTTCCAGAACATAAAATACACCTACAAGTACAACTTGCTTTAAACCACAAAGGAATCTACTGTGGAAATATACAGCAAAGACAGAGTTTTATATACATGGCAGTCAGTACATGGCAACCCAGTATCACTGGGTTCTGGTTTGCTGTTTCAAGCTGATGATGAGTAATAATATTTGAAATTGAAAAAGCCACAGTGATGAGAAAATGTGTGTTTAGGTTTTACTGCACAGCATAAATGAAGGTATGGCTGTTAAAAAAAAAGGTAGGTAGGAGTGTATAGAGTGAAAATGGTTGGAATACTCATTGTACAGAATCCCTAAGTAGAATTTTATTTAATCTAATACGAAGATTCTTAATGTTGACTTACTCAGCAATTTTAAAACATAATAAGAACTATATCTCTATTCCCATCCTTTTTCTTTAGGGAGATGCAACAACTGTCCAATTTCAAGCTGTCCATGTGGATATGTGTCCATGTCCATTTCATGAGTGTTTTGCAGTATTGAAGTGAAAGCTTAACAAACAGTAGCTCTACCTGTATTTGGCACTAATTGTTGAAGAGTTTATCTCAAATAACTAACATGCTTTGAACAGTAAGTTTTCTTGCATAAAGAAAGGTGACTAGATACATGAGTTTCCAAGTATTCACAAAATTCAGTGATTGGTGTACAGCCTTTGAAAGCTTCCTTTTGTGATCAGATGGATTTTTAAGCAAAGTAGGTAAGGGTACTAGGAGTTAATCTGAGAAATTTCCATGTAATAAAAATTGAGCTAACCTGCATAATGTAAACTAATTAAATCCCAGTATAATACAATATTTAGATTTAATATTATTCAATGAGTACTCAGTGTGTTGAATTGCAAATTTGACATTAAAAAAATTACTAGTTACACACTGAATTAGGATTAAATATTTCTATGACTCTGCACTCACACGTGTGTGAGTGTGTGTGTGTGTGTAAGCTTGAATATATATCCCTGTAATGAAAACATTGAAAACAGGCGTCATGTCAATTTAAAAAGTAGTATTTCAGCTTTGGCTTTCATGTTCCTTAAGGTATAAAATTGAAAAGAAACTTCTTTAGAAATTTAGAAGTTCACTTTTTTGCAAATGCTTCCTCTTGATTAGTAACTTGAATGCTTTACTGAAACTTCCCTTCCCACATTAGTACCTGAAATGGCACTTTACAATTGAAAGCCCTAAGATTTAAGCAAGGCTGGCTAATCCTATATTAGGCCAGGTTACTTGAAGGAGAAGTAGAATGGTGAATGAAGAATATTCTCATCAGGTAAGAGTTGCTGCAGGTATGAGTAGCATCCCAGTATAATGCACCAAATTAACATTCAGGTGTTTTAATCTGTATTCTCTGCAACTCGATGCCCTGTGGTGTTGCATAAAGTTGTTCCAGAAATGCTATCCTGGCGTACCTGAGGTTAAACTCCAGCTGACCTGATGTGGAGTATTGGATGAAACTGCCACATGGGTCTTATATTTAGCTGGAACTAGGCTGCCTTCATTTGAGAAAAAAAATAAATGTAGCATCTGAACTGCATAAACAGACACCTGCCCTTGTAAATGACTGTGGGTCTGTGAGTTTGGGAAGAATGGGAAAGAAACAAGAAAACTCAGGGACTGAGGAAGACATTATTAAATTTCTTCCTTGACTCAGGTACAAGAACATGGGCATGTCCCTTTCAGTGGGAGGGTCCAGTGCACATGCTGAAGATGAGCTCATGTTTTGAATAACAGAGCAGATGGGGCTGATTTAAATCTGATGTCTTAGGACGTGTTCATTTATGGCTGAGACTAAAACTGTTATCCTGCTTTTACAAAATAATGTAGTTGCAGTTATCACATTGAAGGGCCATAGAATAAACATGGCTGGGAAGAAGATAATTATCTGGAAATGAAACTGTTCATTTTGGTTTTACTTGCCAGTGAGGGATTGATACTGCAGGGATATTAACTTGCTGATGGCCAGCGATTTAATACAGTACCATGAGTTTATTACATCCGTTAATATTAAGTATCTTGAATAAATTGAATGTACAAGATAATGTAATTGGGAAGGAATGACATGGTTGTTCTTACAAAATGCCAGGTTTGAGATAAATAGAGGCATTTCACCTAAGTGTTATCTAAGGTGTTATAATGCTTTTACATAATTCGCTTCCTAGATTATGAAGTAAATTAAAGATGAAAAGAGACTGAATTGAGAAAGACTAGCAGAAGTAGTGTGGATTTCATGGAAGATGCCAGAATGGTAAATGACACAGTGATAGCTTTGTGGGAAGAGAGATTGGACTAAACAGTTATCATATTTTGAGAAAGAAGACAAGTAGAAGGTGTATGAGTTGCAAAATAATGGACTATACTGACAAGATAAATGGTGGCTCCTATTTCCTACTTATCACATAAGGACAAGGAAATAATCATGGAACTTGAAAGGCAATACGTTTTAAAACTAAGGAAAAGAACTAATCATACAGCATATGAGATTTATGGAGCTTACTGTCCCAAGATAACACTGAAGGAAAGAGCCCAGCAGAGTTTTTTAAATCTGATGAATGTGTGGAAGTGTGGTATTAAGTGAAAGAAAAAGAGCTGTTGGAGGAATTTCTCCTTTCAGTTGCTGCTCCTCAAGAGACCTTACTCCTTTGTAGTGGCTGAGCTGAATATATACAAAATTAATAATTCATCTCTGCCACAAGGGCAGCAAGTCGTTTTCCTCAGTTAAAAACTATATGGCTAAGTTATTAATCAGCACTTCAAAGTTGCTTATGTTTGTTTTGTTGCCTTTTAATCTTTTTATTGTATTGTCTTTTTTTTTAGCAACGTCACTTATTTCAGGTTGAGTCAACCAAATCTAATGCAATTTTTCTGTTGAAGTAATTATGCAACCCTACAGGCCCAAGTAGAATCAATTATCTGTCAAAACACTGTGTATTGTTAACAATATTAATGGTGAGTGTTCACCAGGCTCTGCTGTGCTCCTCTGCCTGCATGTGTGTCACAGGCAGCATCAACATCAACAAGCTGACAGGGGTTAGGTCAGGGCATCTGACTGTCCACACTGTTTAGTCATTGGCAACAAGGAGAGTGGATGCCACCAGAGTATTCTGAGAAGTGAAGTGTTTCAGGTGTGCAGACACAGCTGTGCTGTGCAGTGGCCTCAGTGCAGGGGAATGCCCACCCCGGCGAGTTTTCTTGCCTACTGTAGGCACAGCCACAACTCCTCAGTGCTGAGAGAGAAGGTACTATCCTTCCCACATGCTAATGTGGATGATTTGAATTGCTTTTGGGTAAGAGATACCTGAGTTCAGTAGGAGGGAAAAGGCAGGTCCAGTGAGCAGAGGTAGATGATTTTGGCATCTCTTTGCAGGCTGTGCCATATACAGCACTGTTGTTTTGTCAAGGTCACACTTGAACTTATTCAGTGTCTGTAAAATGAAGCTGCTGATTACTGACATTTTAGAGGAGTTTCAAGGACTAATACATATAAATGTCTGAAATAGTGATGACTGATAAAAACTCTTTTCAGAAACTTTAGGGTTTTTTCAGTCACAGAGCAGTAGACATTGTAGGCTGTTATATGCATACGTTGCCAAAACACCCACGTCTAAGAGTAAATATAAGTCCATTGTGACTTATTTGCCCATGCTTTCTCCCACAGAATTGTTTCTGTTTAATAATAATTGGTGTGTGGGAGAAAAATCTTACTACAGTACTTCTCCATTGAAATTGCTTGCTAGGTACTGAGGAGGAGAATGCTATAACATGAGCTATTCAGAGGTCATCCAGCCAAGTAGCCTAGCATAAATCTGGGTGGGTTTTTTTTCTGTTGTCCATTTCTGCATCATTTAAGTCACAGTGGAGTTATTTTATTAGACCTTTGGGCTTGTTTTCTTTTCTAAAATCACTAGGATATTTAAAAGGGTGGCATACAAGAGAAGGATCAGAGGTGTAGTTTGTTCCACCTCTACAGTATTTCTTCATACATTTTCAGTATGCCTTTCAGTTGATCTATATGCTTTCTTATTTTGAAACTAATTCAGTAGTACACATTATTTTGATTTCAGTAGTTTTTTTTTAGAAACTCTCTCTGGGGAGTTGTTCTACACCTATATCCTTTAGTAAGGGAAAAAATATTCTCCATATCTTCACACATCACATTCTCTACAAATTATTACCTGTGAAGATGATCCCATTATATCACAGTCACAGAGGTCATTGTAAAAACTGTCTGTCTAAAATAAATGCACTTGTCTTGGACATTGAGCAATTACAGATCAGAGAGTTCTTGGGCTCCCTTTTGGGGCAGAGAAGAAAGAAGGAAAGAAAAAGTGGTGCTATGGAACTAACAAGCAGAAAGGATCAAAAGCAATCACTGCGGTGAGATTTCTTAACAGTGTGAAAGTTAATATTATGTGTAGCTCTAAGGATAGTAGGCTAAAGCACATTCCTTTGAAATTATTACTCGAAGAACCTCTTCAGTACAGATAAAAATGGAAGAACCTTGGGATCTGAACACTATAAAAATTAATGGGAGACTTATGTACTTCCTAGAGACTGCTTCTTTTCCTTTTGTATGCATGTTGTATTGTTGCTCCAGTGGAAAAGGTATTAAAAAACCCAACTATGTAGTATTACATTATATGTGCAATTGTGTATCCACTACTTGCATATAGAAGTGTGATAGAATGACCAAAACAGTGCAGGTAAGACCTGTGAAAGACTCCGAGGAAACAATTAGATGTGACTTGGACAAATGATGGAATGCTTCCAACTTAAGTCTATGCAGAGGGTGTGGGATGTGGTTTCCTGAAGGAAAAGATGCTGTGTCACTGAAGTAAATTTAGTATTTCATTTTGAACTATCTTTAGGGATGAGAGGAAAATTAATTCTTTTGAAAGTATTAATGTTGTGTCCTGTTAGGAACTCTAAGAAACACTGTCATCTATCTGCCAGTGTGCCACCGTTACAAAGAACTGCTTAAAGTAAAACAAACTCATTGAGACACAGATACTTTTGGGTGTATATGATTGCTTTGGAGACTTTTGATTTTTAAAAATCATGGAAAAAACCCAGTTGCTTAGAAGTTCCCTCATTGTTTGGATGTGCTGCAAGTAGAAGAATTTCTAATACAATACTGTATGCAAAATAACCAAATAGATATTTCAAGCTAAATTTGTTGTTCTGTGGTCACACATAAATACAGTCATGAAATACACTGAGATTTTGAGCAGTGGTTAGAATGATTAAATATGCTATTTCTGCAAGCTTTTCTGTCCTTTAAGAATAGGACGCCCATCTGATGATAAAACAGTAATCTCTGGAACTTTAAACACTTAGAGTCCATAAAACAGATCTATGTTTCTAAGGGAGAAACTTTACGTATAGGCCTTGTTTTCGAGCCTGATTGTGTTGAAACATGAAGACACCACCTGATGTCAGACAGCCTCTCAGGATTCATAGCTCTGATGCCAGCTGGATTTTTCTATAGTCCCACTGAGTTACAATGATAAAGGGGTAAGGGAGATCTGATCTTTGTGAAAATGCCGAGCAGCTATTATGTCTAGAACTGGATTCACACAGCATAACGAGTGTGAATCCTAATAAAATGGGAGGCTCTTCAGCGCCTGTGTAATTTCAAGAATGAAAAGGCAGGACAAATAGCTGAAAGTTAGAAGAACCGTTATGCTTGGCCATAATTCAGAAACACAGTTTGAGCACTGTGGAGTGACAGCTCATCTGGAGCTGCTCGCCTGTGTTTCCTCCTCTTGGTGTATTTCTGTGTGCAGAAGAGACTGCATCTTCAGATGTACAAACTGGTGAAGAAGTGCAGTGTGTTTAGTTGGTTCTCATAAAAGAAAAGTCTTATTTGCATATACCTGGAAAGCAAAAAAAAGGCAAAAACCAAAAAAGCAGTCCTGCTTCCCTCACTCAGGAAACCTAAGGCTACAGTGTGTATTACTGAGGTTTGCATTAAGCACTAGGTATGGAGTTTTAAAAAATGCATGTTCTGGGTATTATGTAAAATATCAAGCACATTTGTAGGCATGAGAAAAGCCAATTTGCATATTCTAATGTTATAAACAACCGCAGCTGTTTGGCTTCATTAATATATTGCCAGTAGAAAATAGGTCAATATATATTTGCTCTTTGTTCTCTGAGCCAGCTGTCAGACTAATGGATGTGCCTACATTGTGGTGGGTGTTCATCATAGCCTTAATTTCCCAGTAACTTACTGGTACGACAAGTTCAGATGAAAATACTCTGAGGTGGTGAAATACTCTCACTTGCTTTAATATAGAATTTGGCAGAATGTATATAATCTCTGATGTGGACAATTGCAGTTTTTACTCAAGCCTGTGAGGTAAGCTGCTCTTTCAGTCAGGTCTAAAATGAACCTATATTGTCATGAGAGTGGTGTGACTAGAGAATGTGATTTATGGCAGGACAGAAGCTTAATTCAAATATCTCATCATCTTACTGTTCCAGCACTGTTGGCTTATGGCTTGAGTTTGTAATCACATTTTCTTTTTTTCCTGTTATATTTTGTTTTCAATGATTGTGGCATTTCACAAAGAATATCTCTGGGAATCTGTCTTTGGGATTTGTCAGCAGCTCCTCTTTTTTGATCAGCTCATGCTCAGCTGCTGAACTTGGCCCAGGGATTTAATGGAAGCTGCTTCCCATCCACTGCATGATCTGTCACATACCTTCCTCACTGAGAACATTAAAAATATGACAACATTTTTGTTAGAACATTCTGAGACTCAGGGTTTAAAAGCAGGGGAAGAAAAGATGTATTCTATAGGTAATATTGATTCCATAATGTAAAATACATTAATGTAGGCATAAGAAAAGATTATACAAATGCTTAACTGGGAGGCCACAAGTAAATACATGAACATTAGAATAATGTCTTGGCTTTTCATCATCGTTACCAAAACTGTGGCTTCAGAGTGGAAGTGTACCTACGGAAGTCGGTGAAAGTTAATGACAGTTGCAGTTGTTCGTCTTCAAATTTTACTCTTTTTGAGCACCAGAACGCTAAATGAGAAATACTGGAATAGCTAAGGACTGTGGTTTTTTCATCATACAAGCTCTCTTAAAAACAGCTCAGCTGCTATTATACAAACTATTTTAAAATTACTTAAAAAATCATTTTGTGGAATATAATATTTATTCTGTATTGTAGCTTGAAAGCAGAATTTTCAACAGCTGGGTATTAATGCAGAGTTCTTTTCTCATTCCAAAGCCATAAATGCAGCAGCATAAAATTTGAAGCATGTAGAAGAGAAAACAATACACACATAAAAATGTGAAGCCTTAGTGTTTCTCAATTTCTCCCACAGGTCAGGGGAAAACATTTCAGATTCTCAGCTTTTCATTAGTGAATTAACCACTAATATAGAGATGTATGTTATTTACATGCTCTTTAATCCCTATGAGATACATCAAGGCTCGTGTTAATGTGTGATAGCACACACCACATGTTGAAAGCACAGGGCTTCACCTTCGTTCTGACGCCGCTCACAAAGCATATGTTATCTCTCACCAACACTTGCCTTGTCGTCTCTCACTGCTAAACTGAATTGCACAATCAATTGCACATCACATGCGACAGCCCCTTGGGCTTCAGCCAGTCCTTTTGTGACAGTTGGCTCTGGCTGTGAGGAAGCAGGCTATTAATAACCCTACTTTATATTAAAGGAATTATTTAGGAATGAAACAGAATTGTGAGCAGGTTCTATTGCATTCAAATATGCCATTTTTAAGATGATGACTAAAACAAACCTGTGAAATTGTAAAACATGAGGCTGTGGCCGTGGATTCATCTTTACCGTGCCGTGTGTGCAGACAGGGCGGAGCGAATAGACGTGTCACATCTCTGTGTCCTGGCACAGCAGGGAGAGCTCTCGGGGCTGCAGGCACAGTTTGATTTCGGTGAGGCTCCAGGCAAACAGCTCTCTGCCTGCCAGCCAGCCAGCCTGCAGGCCTGATGCGCAGCCCTCCATGCTTCCTCTCAAGTGTGATCATGGCGAGGATGCTCTGCTTCTTTTAGGTGAAAATATTGGAAGAACAGCAGGGGAAATGAAGGCAGTGGGAATGGACTGGCTGTGAGGGATGTTTAGTCAGCAGGCACTTGACAGCTCTGAGGGAGGGACAAATCAGAGAGCTAGAAGCTTCTATTAAACAAACCCCTTGGCATATGAAATTGAGCAAAATGTGTAATTCATTTGTAAAGATTTTGTTCATACATGTACTGCTTTCATAACTGTTTTTTAAGAAGTTGGGAACTACTCCAAGCCCCAAAAGAAGAAACTTGTTTTCTCCTTCAGAGAGGACAATATTTCAGAATTGCAATTATTAAACAGTATTAACAATAAATGAAAGGGGAAAGCTTATAACTGGACAAAACTGAATTGGTTTAGCAAAACTCAGTGCAGAACTCCTCTGGTTTCAGATCAGATCTTATTCAAACAATTGAACTTTATGTCAAAATTCCTGTTAAAAGTCATATTGGACAATTGTCATTAAAACTAGAGTAACATAACAAATACGCCTTTTGAAACTAGCTTAGTAGTGAATACAAAGCTGGCACACCATAATAAATTCTTAATGCAAGTCTGGATTTGAACACGGAAGCATTTCCAGTGGTTGTAGAGATCCAAAGTCGCCCAATCCCTGGGTAGTAATGATTCTCAATCCCATGTGATTTTATATTTATTCTGCTTTTCTCTGAAGCACTTCATCTGAGTTATGCAACATTAATGCTGATGTATGACTCCTGCAGTCAATGACTGAAAATCTCAGAGGTATTCTGTAACCTTAGGGAAGGATGCATGATAAGCATCCCCCATGATAAGTGGGAACCTCCTTTTCCTGTGATCCTGAAATGCCTAGTGCCAGACCAATATTGCAATGGCCAAAACAGAAAAGAACAAAAACATTGGCTAGCATTGCATATGAAACCGATAGTTTAATTTCAGTATCTCATCTGAAACATGCAAAGAAGACAAGTGTACTTTTCCTTGAGTCTCAGTTTGACAAGCCCTGTAGTATAAAAAAGATTTTATTTGTGTACATAATTGTTTTGAAGTTAAAACCAGCTACAAGTATAGGTTTTGTAGGAGCAGAGTCAAGATTTTTGTGAGAGAGAGATTGGTTTTACTCTTTTCTTTAGGCTGAAAAACAGAAACATTTTCCTCAAGGTTTATTTTGTGCTCCACACCTGGGAACTGGTTTGAGTGCTTGAACAGCAGCCCAGTGCACCATGGCACCAGCTGCAGGAGGGTTTGTGGTCCACATGGATGTGGGGCACAAATGGGGCACACAACTCACAACAGACACACTTGTTTCTAGAGAGCCACCTAAAAGTAGCTGAAATGGCACAGGACATAGTCTCTTGTAACAGAAGTCTCAATTTCAGGTTTTTGAAATGTGTTGTAATGTCACAAAAGTTTTATAATTTACCTTAAGAACATACCCCATTGAAAATCAAGCTACTGTTAATGACATCTTTATGTTTTTAATTATTTATTGCTTCATTGTCTGCTCACAGCAGTTTTCTGTGTCAGGTTTTGATCCATGACAATGACTCACTGGTTTATCTTCTAAACACAACATCAGGAATTGTAGACTTAGGGAATGTTATTGCCATTTTAGTTTACTTTGGTTCAGTTGTACATAACCAAATAAACATTTCCTGTGAAAACAGATTTTCACCTACAGAGTACTAGAGAAGTTTTTCATCTGTTAAGCCTAAAGCAAATGTATGAACTGAAAGGTCCATCTGGAATTTTCCAAACATAGTTTTGATTTCACATATGGAAACAAAATTGTCTTCATAAGAAAAAAGCCAAGCAGTATATATGAGAAAAGGTTGGAAGAGAACATGATCTCTGTAAAAAGACCTTATTGGATCTTTTTCACATTTATCAAGGTGTTATTATCTGTCAGTATTGTCTGCTCTTCAATAATACCAGTCATCTTCTGTGCAAATAGGGTTGTTTATTACATTGCTATTTTATTTCTAAAGGGCTCTTGTTTTTCCCCTGGAAGCGTAACTGTCACAGACATTGAAATCATGAGGTTTAAATTTATTCCCCGGAGATGAACTCATTGTCACACTTGAAGAGCCAGTGTATTTAGGCCAATCCGGCCACCTTCCTGGACAATTAACTTTCTTGTCTAGACTACCTAGGCAACAACATTTATGAAAGGGGAAAAAAAAATCTGAAGTCTTAACTACTTTTGCAAGCATTAAGCTGACATTAAATGATCAGAACATAATTTAGGACACAGGTGACCCTCTTTTGTAATGATAACCTCCTTTATATAAGCCTTTAAGTGACAAGAAAAACAAATGAACCACTCAGATCAGTGTAATGGGCCTTGTAAAGAAGAAAGTGAGCCCAGAAACCTGGGACCTCATAGCTCTTTACTCAGAGATACCTGAACATCCTTCGGGCAGCCAGTTCTGAGACAGAAGGAAGTGAAGGCTTCATTAGAGTTTATTTCATTTCCATTTATTATCTGTCCTAATGGAGATGGGGACTAGTGATAATGGGCTGCTAAATCTTTGAAAATCTGTCATCTTTCCACTGCTACCTTGAAAGAAAAGATGATCTCACAGTGTTTTCCCACTTTATTTCCTGGAGTGAAAGATGTATTGACTATTGCTGAAGTCACATATGGAAAGGCAGAAGGAGGAATGACAGGGATTGCAAGGGGAAGCCTCCACCTCTTCCAGAGGTTTCTTGTTCATGTTGTCCAGCTGAAAGGAGAGTGGACTTTTTGCAGCAATTTGTTTTAACTGATCTCTCTTCCTCAGCAGACTGAGCGTTCAGCTAAACATTGTGACTCCACCAGTTCCTGTGATTTCCTGATCTGTTCTCCCCCTTGCAGTGTGCAAACCCTGTTTTCAGGTACACTCAACTCACCAGTTGTGTATTTCAGCATCAGACAGAGACTCTCACTGGACCAGAGGGACAGTAACCAATTGTAATATTTATGGCTTAAGGAATAGTCTGATTTGGCATATAGAAATTCATCAGGTCTGCTTCCAGAAGGAACAGGATCTATAAATTCATGGACAATTATTCCTACAAGACAGCAATAGGATTTTAGGATCAGAAATATTTGGGTTGGCAGGGACCTCTGGAGGTCACATAGTCCAAACTCCCACTCAGATGCAGGAACAGCTTCAAAGTTAGAGTATTTTGCTCAGGGTTACTTCTCCAACTGAGATTTGAAAATTTCCAAGGATGGAGTTTCCACAATCTCTCTGAACAACTTGTTCCAGTGTTGCACCTCTCATTATCACTATTATTTTCTTAGTTTCAAGCAGCAACTTCTGACTGTTCCTACTAATTGTTCTTCTGCTCCTGTCTCCTCTGTAACCAGTCTTTAGGTAGTTGAAGGCTGCAATTAGATCTCTCCCTCAGCCTTCTCGAGGCTAAACAAAAGCAATTATCTTTGTCACTGTTCAACTATCACATGCTCCAGCCCTTAACCATTTTAGTTATGCTCCACTGGACTCTGTAATTTGTTGATGTGCTAGGAGACTTGAAATTGGATAAGAGGTTCCAGATGCAACGTCAGAGGTGCCAAATAAAGGGAAATAACAGCCCTCCATCAAGTTCCTTGCTATGATTTTTCTAATGTAGTTCATTCAGTATGGGGTTAGTCTTTATCAGTTGCAAGGACACCCTCAGCCTAGAGCCCCCCAGCTCCTCTTCTGCATATCTGCTACCCACCCAACCAGGCTACATTCTATACTGACTCATGAGTTTGTTCTACCACAGGGGCCAAAGTGCATGTTTGCATTTTTCAGACCTCATGAGGTTCCTACCAGCACGTATTTCCAGTTTATTGTCATCTCTCTGAATAGCAGCCCAAACCCTCAAGTGCATGAACAGCTCTGCTCAGTTTGGTGTTGTCCACAAAACTGTTGAGCTTCCACATCTTGCACTGCCCAGGTCACAGATGAAGATGTAAAATATTGTTGAGCACTATTGATTCTTAAGTAATAATATTTATAACAAAACTTCAATCTGCTGCCTATCGTGTCCTTGCTTATTGCATGGGATTAGACTAGAAGACCTTTAAAGGTCCCTTCTAACCCAAACTATTCTATGATTCTATTCTTTCACTAGATATTCACTGCTCTCCCCTGTGCACAGAGCCAGTCATTTTAAGGCACCTGGTGCTGGAATATATTGATATAATTGACAGTTGGATTTTTAACACCGGGGTAGAAGGAATGGAAAGTATAATTAGTTCTTTGGTTTGCCTGAGAACATGCCGTATTTTTGAGAATGTTCCAGAATTCCCCTGTTCCGGTTGCATTTAAAAACATCAATTATATTAGAAGCCTTAAAACTGATCCTTTTACGTTTTCTTGGTCACCTGCATAGCTACACAGAACAAGACTGGGCTTGAAGAAAGGGAGTTGTCACAAAACCAAGTCACTCTGTCACATCATGAAAAATTCAGTGGAGCTTCAGGGATATTAGAAAAAAGTAAATTTCTTTTTTTAGAAAACTATTTGATGCTTCACCTGAAGAGTACTTGAAACTGTAATTACTGTACCTTGAATCTTTTTAATTTATGCTGATATTAAAATGGAAGTGTCAAGAAATATTCTGGAAGGGGCACAGGGAAACAAAGACGGGATTAGAGAGTCATGGCCCTACAAGAACAATGGAGGAAAGTATTTCATTTTATTAAAAAAGAGATGCTACAAAGAGGCTTTCAAGTGTTCCTCTTCATCCAAGAAGAGTCACAAGCCTCTGAATGACATAGAGGATTTTTTTTCCTGATTAAAAAAATCCTTTAGAGTGCTGAAAGGCTACACAATTAAGACCTGTTTTCCTTTATGCCACCACCCTCTTCAAGTTATTTTGCTTATTTAGCCCTCTGCTCTCTTTTTTATTTTTATCAGATATTTATGTTATTATGCTATATAAGAAATGCTTGGACTTGTGGAAAATATATCAGATTGTTTAATGGTGCAAAAACCATTCTGCCATTTCTAAAATGCTATGAATATGCCATGCGTAGTCTTCCAGCTCCACGATGAATCTCATTTAAGGACAAATCTATTTAACCATGTCTTTATTTTAATGTTGTGCATATACACACTGATGAACATTCAGAGTCAGTAGCTCTGTGGTTTATGAGATCATTCTAGAGAGGCTGCACTGTGATGACCTATTATGTGGATTAATTGTGTTGTTCACAGTTACACTCTGGCTATCCAGCTTACTTTATGTTGTGCTTCTTTTTCAATCCTTCTTTCTCTGTGGAGCTCCTGACAGTTCAGCCCCTGTTTGCCAAATCCAGAACCCAAAAATCAGGGAAATTCCTATTCATTTTTGAGCTTTATTCTATAAAATAATTTAACACTCTTTTTGGCTTCCCTTTTTTCCCCAGAGAACCCTTATTCATTTCTTTCCATTTTTATAATTTTGCAATATCTATTCACTTGTTTCCCTGGTAAGTGGCTAAGGGGCTAAACTACCCCAGCATGCTGTGGTTGCAAGTTACTTAATGAAGTTCTCAAGCCTTCCAGAAATCAGCACTCTAATAGGATTTTGAGTTGGCTGGCTTTTTCTTTTCCTTTCCCTTGAAGCAGGGACACAAGGATGTCTGCTGGAATAGAGTTGAAGCACATGATGACAGCAGCTGTTGGCAAGGAGAAGGAGCAATACAAATCTTAAATATTCAGCTACTTTTCCAATATTTAAACAGCATTTGAAGTAATGTCCTCTCAAAAAAACCCAAAACAAACAAAAAAATCCCAAACCCATCTTTTAAGTAACAGAGGTACATTAAAAGAGATTTTGTGACCAATCATGAGCTTTTTGGATCAAAACAGAGTAGATGTAAAGAATATAGATTAACATTAGAAACTCCCACAGGCCAAGTCCTTCATACTATTTTTTATTATACTGAAATAATCTCCTTAAAAATTTAAGATATCTTACACAGTGAGGGGAGCTTCAGCAAAATATAAATTAAGTTTAAAAATTCAGGACTTAATATAAAAGGTCTACTGAGCTTCTTGGCTTTTGGAGCTGCTTCTATTGTCAGAAGCAGAGCTGCTTTGATTAATTTGGAGTAGTGGAGTTAGCAAAACAATGATAACCACATGGTTCTATTTTAATGCACAAACTGATTTCCAAATGAAAGCTTATCCCAGAAGTAATGCAATGAGCAGATATCTAATGCAGATTCTGCAAAGGTGTAGTTTGAATTGCAGTGACCAAAACAACAACTCATGTGGAAGAAGGAACAGAAGAATATGGTCTCTAAATTTTTATGTGCTGTATTCCCCTTTACTTCAAGGGATTTTAAGGAAGCATCTGCCCCTGAATATAGGGAGGAATGGAAATGTTGAGTACATTTGAGTACATGCTTCAAAACAATTTGCTGAACCAAAAGAATTAAATTTTTAGGGTTATTTGTTATATATGACATCTCTCAGTAGAACTGTTAATATCAGGCAGTACTTCCTGTATGAGAATTTTATTCCAGTGGTTTCCTCCAGATTCCTATATCAGATACATCAGGTTGTACTTTACATGCTCTGTGTGTGTGTCACAGCCACCACAGGAGAGAGACTGTTTGCAATGACATGTAGTGACAGGACAAGGGGGAATGGCTTCAGACTGAAAAAGAGTGGGTTTAGATTAACTATTAAGAAGAAATTCTTTACTGAGAGGGTGCTGAGGCACTGGAGCAGGGTGCCCAGAGATGTTAGACAGATGTGATCATTTCCACTCTCTCTACAGTGTCATCTTAACTTAGTAATTTTATTTTCAAGTTCAGTATGATGTATCTCAGCCCCTGATGAGTCACCTGTGCGTGTGCTTCCCTTTGGGTGGCATGCGGGCATTTCAGCAAACTACACAGCCTTTGTTTTTTGATAATGTGGACAACGCAAAGATTAAACATTGAAAACTCCTTAACTAATTTTCATGTGTTTTGCCTACTTTTACAGTGGCAGACAGTTTTTGACCTTGAAAGATAATTGTGCAAATTCACTTCTGTAAGATCCCTCCCCATCCTCCCAATAATTTAATAAGTATAGGAGCCTGATAAATAAAGCGTGTAATGTCAGTGTTACAAAAGTTTAATCATTGGTCATTACAGTAGAACAAAGTAATTTAATAATTGCTCTGTGAAGTACCATCCCTGCATGTTAACTAAGTGCTGTTGGGAGCGGGGCATCTGAAGAAACGTGTAGCATCTCTCCAGAGCATTGACAGTCGCTGTCCCTGCTGCAAATGGCACGCCTCCAAAGCAGGTATCTCTGCCCCACAGTCTGACACAGAGTGTCAGAGAGTCTGAGTGCCAGCTCAGTCAAGGACAAACAAGAGGACTGGTTTCCTGGACAGCTGAACTTTGGTTAGCTTTACAAATAACCTGGCAGGAGGTGGATACTAGAAGCTCCTGGAGCAGAGCCATCCTTGTGCTCTGCATTTGTGTAATGCTCAGCATAAAGAATATCTGTGATTGCTTTCCTGTGCCTGCTGTATTGCAAAAGGCAGTGATATCCTTCCTCGTGCTTTGCTGTGTTAGTCTGTAGGCAGAGGGATGGCTTGCCTGTTCCTTTGGGCACGTGGCTGCATCCTCCAAAGGCAGGTATGGTGCTGCAGATGTGACTCAGGGCAGGGTTCTGTGTAATACTTTAGTTGGCTGCCCTCTTCTGAGAATATGCAGAGCTAATCAAGAGAAACTGAAGGAGAGATCCTTTTATACTTCTGAAATAAAAGATTCAAGAATATCTAAAGCAGTTCTAGTTCCAGGATTTTCTGCATTTGGTCTGTAAACCAATCTGTTGAACACATCCTTATCCTGATGTTCCTGTTGCATTTTACTTGTGATTTGAAACCCTGATTTAGAATATTTTAAGCTTGCATTTGAATCTGATTTTTAGCTGTGCAGATATCATCCTACAGACTTGGGACCTCAGACCTTTGCCACTTAGTTTTGGCTTATATTGAAATGCACTGACCAATTGCATGCAACAGGCAAATAAATATGGTGATTGAAATACATGCATAGGTTATATCCTAATAATTTCTATCCATAAAGAAAATTGAGTAAATAAGACCACACTGCAGACACCAGGGAATAAAAGTGATATATAGGCTAATAAGACTGAAAAGCAAAAACCAGACTCATAGTATACAAAGCCAGAAACTCCCTGCACTGTGGTATATAAAAAGTGTTCACTTTTCTCTTTTTCCACACCTAGTACTGGATTATTTGCCAATCTCATGAAATATTCCTGTGTAATAGACTGCTGATACTTCCTAACTGTATAAAGGCCCTTGTTAGAATTTCAGAACAAGCAAGTGTATTTTTGAAGAAAGCCTGGAATTCCTACAGTTGTTTTTCATGAGACATTACCTTAAGCATCCCAGATCTTAAAATTATGTATATTTTTCCCACCCTTACATCTTACAATTAAGTCAGAACTTAACCTTTGAGGTTTTATCAAAAAAATACTCCAAACAAAGAAGAAAAGGCAAAAAGACACTTAACTTTTCTGTAAAAGAAAAAAAATAGAATGAAAAGCATAAATTAATCTCTAGAAGGTAAATCTTTCCTCTGATATTCATTTCTACAATAGCAACCTTTCCAGTAGAAAAATGTTGAATGAAGTTATTTCTTCAAGAAAAACACATTCTGCTATGAAGAGAAGTGAATGACTCTACTTTCTTGTGCAAAGTCTTTATCAATTAACTGCCCTGAATAGACACCTGAAAAACAAGTGTAAAAATGCACGTTTCTGAGCAGTTAACACATTGATATCCAGAGAATGATGTCTTGAGCAGTAAGAGAAAAATATAAAAATATTTCAAAGGATGCTAAAAATAATATGTGGATCACATATTTTGATTACTACTGGCTATAAAGTTCAGAGTCAGAGGGCTACACTGTAATATCCTTACACTGAATATTCTCAGTGAAGATGTTGACAAAATGTGGCTAAGGAAGAGTTAATCATCTTTTAAACTGTCCAGCCATTAAAAAAAGAAGGAGCAATTAGCTGACAGGCTACAAGAGAAATAAATTTGAAGGACTGAATATGTGCTACTGTTAACATTTTGATTTACAATTTACTGGTCCCGTTGTTAAACTCATAACAGAAATAATGAATACAGTAAACTCCCAGCAATTTGTTCCTTAAAAATGAAGCCCAGGGTAAGAATAAAGAGCACATCAACACAGTGACATTGGCAAGTCAGAGTAATGAACAGAAATGTCAAACTAGCATAGAAATGTGTCAAATGATCATGTAAGTATTGTGACTGGCAGGTAAAAGGCAAAAGATTTTGGAAGAAGTTGTTGTCTTTGTGAACAAAAAGAAGAAGACAGGAAATGCTGTGTGTTTCTGTATAACCAGAAATTTTCTCAGCACAGAATGGTTGCACCTGGAGTGCATTTAAATTCTTCCATGAAATGATAAAATCAGAACAATTCATTGTTGAATAATAAATTAAACTTTAAGAAAAGGTCTTCCATGTAGCCTTCCCATTATGTGGCATAAAGAGAGGAAAACATAATAGGAATACTCTGAATTTGAAAAAAGACAGTAGGGAATAAAAATACCCATTTCTGACAAGTGTGAGGTGTGTGGGCTTCAGTGGACCTGTCAGTTTGTGTACCTCTGTGAGGATGAGAAATGCTTCTTAAAGGCTACAAAAAATGGAACTGGTAAGCTGGTATTCATCTGGCTTAAGTGTCAGGGGCTTTTGGAGTGGTCTGGACTTAACAGATGAAAGCTCATAATTGTTTACTGGAGGGCAGTAAAGCATTTCTGTGAGATTTCTGTGATTCACCCAACTCGTAGAATCAAAAAGCTGTGTAATTTTCTGACCATGAGGTTTGAGCAGATTGGAACATTCTTAAAAAGACAACAGGGTTTTTTGTTTCTGAAATGATTGTTTAATGGCTTGGAGAGTACTCACCAGAGTTCTCACTCTACAAAAGTTCAGGTTTCTGTTTGCTTAATTTTATTCCTTCTGCATTTTCTGGAATAAACATTAAATCAGCCTCCATACCAAACTAAGGTTTGTTTCTTTTCAGTAAAAATGTTGTGCTTCTCTTTTTCTTAGGTTCTATTTAAGAAACAGCAATCAAGACTGTCTTTGCACTGTACAGCTTTAAAAGGTTCCTAGCACCTTTCCTGTTTTATACCTCATAAGCAGTGACTTTGTAAGCAATAGGAGGACAAGTATTTTGGGTTTAAGGAACTCTTTGATTCAATTTTGGTTCTGGACAATTAATTCTACCGTGAACTGTCCCTATATATAATATAATCAATGATAATTGTGCAGTAGATAAAATTATTATTGACTTTTGTGTATTTCTTGGCTTCTGAGTAAGGGTTAACTGCAATTTTCTACTGTATGGATTTTTTTTTTTTTTACAGATCAGTCAGCAGCAGCAATTTGGTGTTGGGGTGAAGAGAGTTTGTGAGAACACTCAATTTTGTGTTTGGTCACAGCTGGCATCTTTATGGGACAGTGTGGATGTAGCTTAAATGAGAATGTGTGCTACAATAGCCTAAATGGTTAAGACAAACAATGCTGTAAATGTCACCTAGAATTATAACTCTCCAAATGTCCTAAAAGGAAGAGCACATACTGAGGTCCCTGTGCCTTGCACCTTTATGCCAATTCCATATCTCCCCTCCACACACCCTTTATTATTGCAATTACGGGGGGAATGCATGAAGAAAATGATGCCAAGACAGAAATTCAGGATGGGAAGCAATGTCAACTCCAGGAAATTAATTGCTGATGCTTTGTTTACTCTTCCTTGCTTCCCTTTTGCATCAGTGCCACTCATATCCTTTCGTAAATGTGCTTTTGGGTATTGTTGGCAAAATGGATCAGTCACTCGAAAAGGATGGTGCAGATCACTGGTTTGGTTGTTCGTGGTTTTGTTGATATGGTGGGGTTTTTTTTCATTTTCTCCAAAGAGTGAGCTGTGTCTCAGGGAAGTTTAAGTGAATTCCTCTAGTTTATAATTAGCTGAAGGTATCACTTCTTGCAGAAGGGTTTATTTTTGAATTGCCTGGAATTTAATTTGACAGGCACTGTTCTGCAGACATTGTTAAATTCCTCGACATGGTCCTTCAAAGCTGTTAGAGGCTCTGCTTCTTTTTCATTGACATCAACACAGCACCTTCAAAAGCTTCACAGTCAGTTCAAAACATTTGACAGTTGTTTATATAGTCATGTAAATTTGAACTCATGCAAATTTCAAAACAGGATACAAGGCACACAAAGTTGTTCCTATTCTTAGGGAAAATCCTGTCTACCTCTCAAATGATGGTCTCCCCCTCTGTGAGGGGAGACTCATCAGCAAACTGTAACTCCTATAGCCTTTTGGGCTCTGAGTCATTCTAGCTGTGCTGTGCTGCATTCTTCCCTCCCTTGTGTGCAAAATGGGCATGCACTGTTAGTTTTACTGCAAAGTAATTTCTGCTACCTCGGAAAGCTCTTAAATTCAGCTTTAGGAATTTGAAACATAGCTTTGAAGCATGCTCAGTTTCCTGCAGTCCTGCAGTCTGTCAGTGATTCCTGGCTGCAATCTGGAATGTGCAGTTTTATTATAGCAAGCATTTCTTCATCATGGATTCTTTATATAATGTGTGCACAACCTACAGTTAATGGTGTGGAAATGTTTTATTGCAACTTCCTCTTTTAAGTAGATGTGTTTCTAAATTATTTTGCCTAAAGCGTCTGTTATGCCTCCTGTAACTCATTCAGTATTAAATCCCACTTTCATTTAGACTCCAAGCTGTATGAAGCATATAAAAGGAATCTCACCCTGCTTAGTGCCTCCTTATCCTACCTTGTCAGACTTTTGGTGAGGAAAACATGGTTATCCACTGATTTAAACTCCAGTCAGGGTAAAATAGTGCAGAAATAGAATTAATAGCACCATAAATTGCCAATACAGTGTATTGAAATTTGATAAGAGATGGGCAAAGAAATTATAATAAAATTGTACTTAATTTACTTATAAAGCAGAGAACCCTCTTTCTCCTTCAGCTGTGATCTTGACACGATGGCAGGCAGAGAAGCGGATTGTGCAATTATGCCTTTGGTTTTATCCTAATAAACAAAACTCCTCTCTGAGTTTCCTTCATCAGAGTATACTTTTCTTGGTCTAACATTTTACTTCTTGCAGGCAGTTTTTCCTCTGAAGTCTGCCAATCTCACGTGAGTTTTAATCCATTCCCATCCAACATGTAATCTGTTTACTCCTTCTCTAAGAGAAGGCTGACTGTAACTCCACGTTAACGTGTGGTTTTACTTAGAGGTGCAAATGTCTGTTTGTCGGGCTGAGCATCATTTCTTGTACTTGAAAGGCTAATTGTGGCCTCCTCATTTCAACAAAACCTCTCCTCTCTTTCTGCTAGTTCCCTGAAAAGTTCAGAGTGAAATATGCTTTCCTCCGTAAAATGGAGTATTTCATGTATCTCTTTACATAACAACAGTTTCTCCATACAGACTCTAATCAGTGAAACTTATCAGTGGTTCTCGGTTTCAATGGGAATGAGCCATTTTGACATTAAATGTGCTTGGAATGAACAGTGTTCATCCTCCTTTTCCTATCTGTACTGCAATAGTATAAGCAAGCCAAACACACAGCCCAGCTCCTTCTAACATGTTAAACTGCAGTGATCGTGTACAAATACACGAGAAGGATCTTACCCTGTAAAACTTCAAGGATTGGAAAGACCATTTAACATTTCTTTGTTAAGAACATAGTAATAATTTGAAAGTTCAGAAAAGCATTTGGGCAGTTGCAATACCTTTTTCTGATACATCCTTTTTCTTTCCACCTACTCTTCTATTCTTAGTGTTTTGGAAAAATCTTCTCTTCCATTTTGGAAGGACCAGGAATCTTACCATTCTGCCTGAGATAGCTGGGGTTGGAACGATAAATGAGTTTGGTCACAAATCAGAACCAAGTTTTTTTATATGTCCTCTGATTTCTGGTATCAGAAGTGAAGAGGTTTTATTTATTGGATAACTGGTTTGGTCTGGTTCTCTGTACCAGGTAACAAAATTTCCATTTCTATGAATATTAAAGAAAAGACAACAAAAGAAACTGACCTCAACTTAGTATTTACAAAGGAAATTGTATTGGTGGCAAGTAGTGATGAATCAGACAGATGAGTAAGCAACTTTTCATTGGAATTCCACTCCATGAAATAGCTTTTTTTTTATAAAAGGAACTTAGCATTTTTAGGTATGAATAATGCAGAAGACACTTCTGTTCTCCTTAACTTGGATTTTCCTTTCAGTGCTGTACAAAAACAGTGTGATTCTATTGGAGCTCTGTTATTTTGTAAACTAGAAACTGGAGTTGCTACTTGGAGAATGAGTTGTGCCTTTACAGCAAGGAGCAAACACCAGGTCAGTTGGTCAGAGCTGGGAGGGTTAAGGAAATCCAGCAATAAACTGTGATCCTGCTTTCTTTACTCCACTTATTTTGGATTGACTTCAGTTACTCAGAACAAGGACAGATGAGGCACACTTTGTTCAGTAATACCCCTTTTGCAGTGAGTGTGTCTTCACACAGAACTCAATTAATTTAGTTTCATATGTCCCTGAAGTATTTTTGATAATTTGTATTGTCCTAAACCAGGCAATGCCACTACCTGTACCTTGAGAACCTGATCTTCAGTTGCATGTTGTACAATATATTATGTTATACAAATTTTGCCTTCACAAGCATATCCTGGTTTTGGTGTTTCCTGGGAATTAAGATAGAAAAGTCTTTGAAGAGACAGACAATATGGAAAGAACGTGAAAAAATTGTTCTGCAAGAGTTGAATTGATATAAAGGATCTCACCTGTAAATGTTAAATATTGCACAGATGATTTGATACTGGAATTTTAAAAAAAGTACAGGATTACAGCTTTGATTGAAATGTTGGGCTACGTTTCATTTACAGTATAACCATGTTGTGGTATGACTTTATAAAAGCACCCTGTTAAATACTGATTCAAGCAGTCTAGAAATTTGAAGATTCAAATCTCTGTACTAAATATCTGTAGTTCTGCTCAGTCCTAGTGCTTTTCTGTCTTTATTTCTGGTTACCAGTCATTTTTGTTTCAAACTTGGCTGTAAACGTTGATGGAAATGGCAACGATCAGACTGATGAACCTCTATTTTCATTTTAATCAATTGGTTTTAAATCATAGTCTCTCATTTATATTTTAGTTCTTCATCATTTATTGTTGGTGTTCTTTGTGTCTTATATCATTCAGACCTGTTACTTGATAAGCACATATTGACTTAGTGGAATTTATGCTCTGTAGATCTCTTCAAACATTTTCAATGCTATATGCTTTTGACATTTTCAATGCTATATGAAATTACCACATCATTTGGTTTAATTTAAATAATCCTTGTACTGCACCTGTATTACCTATATTGTAGAGAAGACCACAAATATATTCCAATCAAATCTCTCTTGTCCTTATTATAAACCATCAGAGATTTTTTGTCTGTTCTTTTTGTTTGAGGTTTTTGGGTTGGTTGGTTTTTTTGTTTGGTTGCTTTTTGGTTTTTTTGTTTGTTTGTTTTTGTTTGTTTGTTTTTGCATCATGAGCATTACATTTTGACTTTATTTGGTGTGATTGTTTAATAGTCAAAATCTACCTTAAAAGAAATGGTAAAATTATAGGATTGATTTCTGTGCAGGAGTCAAATTTAATTTCTTTATTTTCTGTCAATCAGCTTAGCTCTACTGACCCCAGTAAAATTAGGCTAACCTTCCCTAGCTGAAGGTATGGCACATTATGCAAATCTCCTTTTAGTGGAATTCTCCTTCGTTCATTATTATCAACCCCCAGTGTTTCACCTTATCTTGTCACCTGCCCTGGATGCTGCCTCCTTCTCATGCCTTCCTCCTCCCCAAATAGAAGTTATCAGCTTCCCTCATGTGTTATTTTTATTGCACTTACACCAAGCCAAGCATCTCCTGCTGTGTCCCCTATTTAATACTGCATTTATGAGGAGCCTTTATTACACCACCTCCTCTTCTGCCTTCAAATCCTTCTCGAGCCTTTGCTCCCCAAGGACTGGGGGGCGTTGTGGCCGTTCAGCGCTGCTGTGCTGGCCTGTGTGCTTGTTCCCCTGTTGGATAGCTTGCCTCTTGCTGAGTTCACAGCGTGTAGGGTCTTGAGACAGAAAAGATGTCACAATATTGAGTTTACAGAGCAAGTAACGTATGAGATCTACTTATGAGGGAATATCAATTAATCTTCATTTGCTCTGGGTGGTAAAGTCACAGTTCATGACGAGAGTACATCAGACAAAATATGTTTTATGTAGAAATCACATAGAAAAATATATTTTCTTCTTTTTTTCATTTGTTTTGGGTTTTTGCTTGGGGTTTTGTTTTGTTTTGTTTTGGGTGTTTTTTTTTTGGGGGGGGTGGTGGTGTTGGGAAGGGGTGTGTGTGTTTGTTTGTTTTAACGAGTTTAGGAATTTTCCAAAGCTAATTGTTCAAAATTTCCTTATATGTACTCCTCTACTTAAAAGGGCATATCTGTAGGTCAGCAAATTCTCTGCCTTCCAGTCAGAACTCTGGAAAATGTTCATACTGATGTCTGAATTTGCCCCAGTGTGGGGTAAGAGGAAAAGGAGAAAGGGAAGACTCAATTATATTATCAGTACAGATATCCTCCTAGACTTTGGAAATGTGTTCGGCTTTATTTCTGTTTAGCAATTCTGCTGCAGCTATGCAGAAAACCAGAGTGTATAATTCCTTGCATTTTTTATTTGATACTTTTCCATCTCTTGCTAGGCCCAAAAGGCTCTTCTTACATTGGCATTGTTGGGTTTTTTCCCCTTCTCTGCACAGTTATGCATTGTGCTTATCTGAGGTAGTTTTCACCCAGTATTATTTCTTTGTTTCTCTGCTGCTGCATGTGATGTCATAATTAATTTGTTTCAGCTCTATGTTCTCAAGACTCCATTGACTTCAAAAGATTCTCAGCTTAATACACCAGCAACATCTTTGCATGAAGAAACGTGTATTTTTTAAAAAATACTACAGTGATGAAATCTTTGATTATATCAACTTCTCTATAAATCAGAGCAATTTTGAATTTCAAACATTTTATTTGGAAAATTAAAACTTAATCAGTGGGGGTTTTTAGCTATTGGAAATTTAAATGTCAGAAAAGATGCTTATGCCTTTAAACTCCTCCTCATAACAAATTCTTCATGCTTACTGCTTTTCACTATATAAACTGAAAGAGGTGATGAAAGTACACCATACAGTTTATACAAAGCAAATGAAAACCAACTTTTTCATTCGTTCTAAAGTTTATTTTTTATTTTTTATTAATTAGGGCCTCAAATTATAAGTGTTTATGCAGGTTTCTAAAGCTTCATCAAAGGTCCTTACAGCATAATGTAATTAAGTTTCAGTTGATTAGGCAATTATAAATAAATGAGAATTTTTTCTGTGTGAACAATGCACTCAGTTAAACTGGTTTGTGGAACTAATATGATAAAAGGAATACTGTGGGAGTGTTGTCACATGTATTATGCAAACTTGGAAAATCCTTGGAATTTGGAACTTGCAGCATTCTGTTCTCCCCCTGGCATCTATTGATGTTTCGATAAGGAAAAACCAGATAAGATGTAAATTATTGCCCATTTTTTTCCTCTTTAAGTCAATTATTCACCATAAGTCATGGCTAGGAGATATTTGCATGTTTAATTCAAGCTTAGTTGTCGAAAAAAATCTGTACTTTGTACTTTTAAAACATTTTAATTAAACCAATGACATTTATAAATATGAACAAATAATAAATGGATTTTGCTTGTTGAAGAGATTACTGATGGGTGACAGTTTTCCACATCAGAACAGCTTTAGTTTCCTTAAAGTCTTTTAAAGCTGTTTAACGTAGAACAATGCTTTTCTAACTTTAAAGTAGGCACTGCAGCAAATAGCAAACCCCTTTTTATCCGTGGTGCTATGATTTCTGCTAGAGACTAATGAGTATGTAAAGCATGCAACCTGAAATAAGTGGCAGAATATGCAGACCGTGAGTTTATCCTCGTTAATATGTTTGACAAGACATGCGTTTATTTGAGATCATTCTGATCATTCAACAGCGAATGCTGAGAGGGGCTTGTCTGACCAGGAGGTCTGGAAAGGAAGAGTGTTTGCTCATATGTAGATCTGATAGATGAGGGATATCGTGTAACCAGGCTTTGCTAATGAGGCATCGAGTGCTCTCCTGGCAGACAAACAGATTTTAAATCTGCACTGATTAGCGTCTTATTCTCCTCACTGTTCATGCTGCTTTTGCAACGTCACTGATTCTTGCCCCTCATTCCATGAGCAAAATGAAGGCAGTGGGACCACTTGGGTGAAGAACATACTTAAAGGTTCTGCCAGACTTCAGTCACAGGCTTTTTTCTTATACACTCAGCCTAACTCAACATAGGCTGCATTTGCCTAAACTAAGAGTTGGATCTTTTGCTCTGAGTAGGAAAATCACTTTGATAACTGAATTGATTTTAATAGTTCCTCTAGGATTTAGTTGGTCTTTCTAATATCTCCGATTTCAACTTATTTTGAATTCAACAAAGAATTTATGCTGACCAAAATAAGATTTAGCTTTTAGTTTTTAAGGAAGTGACCATAAGGGTCCAGCTCCATGTCTGTCTGCTGCTAGTGTTTTTTTGGATATGTTGACCTACCTAATTTGAAAAATCAAAGAAATCTAAGGTTTGTTATAATCCATGGCGTTACACAGGACATGGGCACACACACACATGCATATAATGTGTATTTGTTCTCATTCAAGAATTTGTTGAACACAGTTTTCTTTATTACATCCTTGCCAACTTACTTACAGTAGAAGGCAGCATATCTAGACTTAATGTAGCATAAATGTACAAATATATCAGAAAGAAAGATGAGTGAATTACTTATTTCATAAAAAATACCGTGCTTCCAACCTCCCCATTTAAAAAGGGGAATGAAATACACTTGTCTGATTTTTTTTTCTAAATAACCTTAATATTTCCTTTTGCTGATATTAAGGTATTAAATTAAGACTTCAAAACTTTTGAATTTGAAAGCAATTTATGAAATTAAGTTTTTAATTTAAAAATGCTAATAAGAAATATTTTGTTGCCAAAGTGTTGCAACAGTGATTCATCTTATTAATTTTTCTCTTACACCAAATTATAGCTATGGCCACACTTTCCTGATGCATATTACTTTTTGATGAACTTTTATTTTTCAATAGAAGAGACTTTTATTGGAAAAACCTCAGAGCAACTATTCTGTTCATATGAGATACAAGTTCCTCTCATACTAACAGCAAATTGAGAAATCACTTCTTAGGGATGGATACACAGAGGAAAATGGAGAATCCAGGCAGGAACACTGGTATTTTTGTTGTGATTATTTCATCAAAAACTTGGACTGCACTGCTTATTGTTTATGACAAATCGCATTCTTTTTCTTACCACAGGTTATAAAAATTTAATTACCCAAATATTCTTTCATTGATTTAATATGTTTCCCTATTGGCAAAAGGTTCAGAAGTATATTTTCTGGCCCATTTCATAGTTCAATTTTGGATAGGTCTAGTGGCAGGATTTCATTCTTCTTTTCAGCTGAAAAATTGATCTTGCAATCTGAAATGTTTCTTAATGGTAATTTCAAATGCATTTTGTTTCTTCACAGCTTTTTAAATTCAGTTTGAATAGTATTGTTATTCTTCTATTGTACAAGGAAAGGCAACATATTCTACCAAAATGAACTAGCAATTTATAGCAAGATGTGTTTGGGCATTGAAACACGGAAAGATGAAGTTTGCTGCTAGGACATGCTGCAATCTGCTCTCACAGTGGAGGGAAGAGGGGAGAGGGAAAGGAATATTCCAAGATTACCATAGATCTCCTGCAGTTTCTTAAACTGGACAGCATTGCACTAAATAATGCCATGGGCCCCTCAAAGATGACACAGCAGCAACACAGAACATCAACAATGGAAAAATGAAAAATTATCTTCAGCAGTAAGTTCAGTAGTGGAGAGTTAAAAACAAATNTTTTTTTTTTTTTTTGTATGTAAGCATTCATTTATTACTATTTTAATGCTTCCTATGTGAATTTTTTAATCCCCTCTTTAATTGCTCTCACCTGAATGCTGCAAAAGCTTTAAAAGGCTGCATGGGTGACGGAGGGACAGAGTGAGAATAGGGCTCTGGGGGTGTTTGAAACTGTTCTAACCCTAATTTGAGTACACTCCACAGGCTAAGGAGCCTCTTTTCTTCACAGCAAGTAAGCTTAGAGTTCACACAAAAATATTACCACTTGGCTTGAAATGAGAAGCACAGAATAAGCCATGTTGACTTTATTTCAGTAGTTCATAATCAAAACTATTTGCGTTTGACACCAGTAAGGAGCCATCTTGCCTTTGTTTTCTTCTACAATTATTCTTCTCATGAGTATCTCCAATATTGCCACATGTTCATATAGACCTTGCAGGTCAGAAAGGTACCTGACAGCACGACAAGGGGAAATTCTGGGTGTGATGATTTATGAATACGGTATAGAAAGGTTCCAGTTCTATCCTTTAAGGTGATCTCATTGGTGAGATTGCACGGGATGTGCTGCCTGTTCCCTTTGGGAATCCTATCGGGTTCTAAACTTAACACCTCTCACCTGGCACATGGAGTGCTTCCACTGCATGTCCCAGTACTTCAGCTGCAAGTGTGCTGGCCTGAGTCAGCACAGACCTAAAGCCTTCCCACAGGGGTAGAAGACATACTGGATGGACCTAGCCCTACTACTACTTGGAGCTGAACCAAAAAGGAGTTCCAGATGGTAAGTTTTCCATTTGGGCATAGTCTGATTACATTAAAGGCCAGTTCAGCACAAGCTGAGGACAGAGGTTTCATTTGTTACAACCTGCTAGGGCTGCAGGGCTGTGTGTCCACACTGCATCTGTACTGGCAGCCAGATTTACACAGGTGCCAATCCTGCATGCGTGCCAGGCAGGCAAAGAGGAGAAGCAGGTGAAGCAGCCTGCATCCAGTGCTCTGAATCGTGCCTTGGCATGTGACTTCAACCTCTGATCCATCAAATATTCCAGCATTTTTAATACAGCAGTGTAGACCTTAAGTGGATACTGTAGAACAAGTCTTGATAAAAAATAAGCCTTTGTCACTAGTCACTAAATCACTAATGCATTCTATGTGTCTTTAATGCCTTTGACCACAGTACATTGTATTTTTGTATTTGTGTAAATTTGACTGTGTCTGACATGTTTTCTTCTGAAATTGAGAGCAAACAGCTGAGCAGTGGTTCATGCAGGAGTTGATGGAAAAAGAAAAGCAATTGAAAGGGCGAAGTCCTCCATGATTAAACCTGCAATAGGTTGTTATATTGGTTTCACCAGATGATACACTGGCATCATGATGTATGGACCCCTCCTCCCACACATTCTAATTATAGAAAGTACACTCTCTTAATGGGTGCTATAAATTTCAGATTGCAAAACCTTTCCAAATTTTCCTCTTTCAGTAGGGCATCCACAAACCCACCAATTTCTCTCTATATTAATATTTTTAGCAGGTAGGTCCAGAAACCAATGAAACAGATGTCTGGTTAGTAAAAATTAGTACAGGCCTGTTGATACAGTAACGTTAGTGTGGTAAGAGTGTAAGTCTTTTGTTAAGGCAATTTTGAGAGCTTCTTTGCACACTTCTAATGTTTTGCTGAGTTGAGAGATATCTTTCAGGATGCATTCAGGTAAATCCATCTGCAGATAGAAATGCATTTAGCCATGTTTCAGTAAAGATGATTAATTGCTCTTCTTGGGCTTGCCTTGTTGAAGAATGATAGATAACACTCTTCATACTCTTCTCTGGACTGATTGATCTGTTTCTGGTCTATTCTCCAGTTTAAAGAGGAGGCAGCAGAGTTTGTGTGACAAGATTCTTTGGTATTATCTCCAAAAAAACACTTTGCACATCTTGATAGGTTAGCCTACAGGGACTGTAGAAAAAAAATAACAGTGTGCTCACAACACTAGTTGTCCACCACTTGCTTAAAGCAATGTCTTCAAATATTCAGTTGTATTTGAACAGTTTAAAAAATCTGATATTTTTTCCCTATCAGCAAAAATTAACATCATAGTATTCAAAGTTATGGTCAGTTCGGTTGCAGAAATCACTCAGTCTATTACAATGATATCCCTAATATCGGTACACAAAGTTTTACAGTGTACTGCCACGTGGCTTGCTTCACAGGTGATGGGAGTGTTTGGCTGTTGTTAGCAGACTGTACAGGCACACACACGGAACAAGTGTCTAAAAAGTATTTCAATAACATTCAGGTAGTGAGGTTGACAGCTCTCCTTGCATATACACACTGAGTTATGGGATTCATTAATTTTTCTGAAGTGCAGTAAGAGTTTGAAGCAACTTTCTGTCTTCTATCTCACTCTGATTTTCTGAGTTCCATTACATCTTTCTCAGATTTCACTTGCTCTAAACAACCTCAAAAGTATATATTCTAATAGTGTCTTAAGAGGTTCCTGGATACAAGTCTAAGCTTACCTTGCGAATCTTAGAAGTAAGTCTGGCTCTGCCATGACTTACCCCTCATATATTCAATATTTATAGGGCAAAAGGAACATGTGAAATAAGGTCAGTTATGGTGCACGGCCCCTGTGACTGCACAAATATCCCCAGCTGAACTGTGCATTGCCATAACTGCTGCTACTGAACTTGCTGTTTGAAAACCCCTCAGTTACGTGTATGGTCAAATGCTTTCTGTGACTTGTTGGTCTATATGAGGCTGGGCAAGGTGGGGTGCTGAGGGGAAGGGGAATGCTCCACAGGACTTGATCTTCATTGTCTTGAGAAGTTACAGAACGAGGGTTTCCTATAAGATATTGCCTTATAATGCAGTGGATCTAAATTGCTGTTTGTTAACTAGTAGTGTTAGAAGAAAAGGCAATTTGTCATGGAGAATATCTTCCTCTGAGAATGGCAAATATCTGCTTTTTTGGCAAAAATTATATGAAAGCAAAATTGAGAGGTTTTTCTCTTGACTCTGATTAAATAATTGCTCAATAAATACTAGTTAGTTTGATATAAGATTTTGTTTTGAGAAGTGGTTGTTTAGATAGAGTAATTGGAGTAACTCTTAAAAGCTGTGTCAAACTTGCTATTATTAAATGAAAAGCATTTCTTTTTAATATTTAACACTGCTTAAAATACACGGTATCAGATTAAAAGCAAAACAAAATCCAGGAGTTATGTTGATGGCTTTTGCTTAAATGGCTTGCAATTTCCACCTTACTTTTATAATCTTTCCTTATATTACAATGAAGATGCTGAACACTTCAAATCATTACAGTTCTGTCTTCATGCAACCCAGAATATAACTTGAATTTACTGGAAGGTCTTTAAGGAGTTTACCCCTGCAAGTAGCAGAGAGGTGAGGACACAGAAATGCTTCATACTGTTATGGCTTTGTAGGCTTTTATTTTCAAAAGGATTTAAATCAAAGGATTTAATTATTTACGTTGGATGAGTAGCTATAGTAACAGAACACTATGGTATAAGAATGATTTGGACTGGTTT
Source organism: Scytalopus superciliaris (assembly GCA_013400415.1). Taxonomy (NCBI): domain Eukaryota; kingdom Metazoa; phylum Chordata; class Aves; order Passeriformes; family Rhinocryptidae; genus Scytalopus; species Scytalopus superciliaris. The sequence goes on along the minus strand of VXBX01006414.1, from coordinate 443,472 downwards.
ATTTAATGACATCTATTTCCAGTTGTAGGCAATAGGAAAGTGATCTTTGATTGCTGCTGCAGCAGCGTATTCAACAATAGGCTTGTAATATGTGTATTTATTTAATGTCTAATGGCAGTAATTTCAGTCACAATTATTTTTTTTTTAATATTTCAAATCTTTATGAAATTAAATTTCTGGTAATATAGTACACCTGTTCTTTAACAGTATCTACACCAGCAAAATGTCTCTTTCATTACTGATAAAATCTAAAAAAGAATATATATGAAAAATAGTCTTCTCTTTGAAGACAGGCAAAATAAGAAAATGTAATACTCATTAGGTTTCAGGAGTTTAAATTGTAAAATAGAGGCTTATAAATTAACATGGTTTAGCTTGTTCTTCAACTTCTGAAAATTATTTGATTGGGATGAATTTGTGTCAGTAAGGTTTGCACATAAATGAGGAAATGAAAGAAAAATGCAGATATACCACTCAAAGAACAAGGTCCTGTGATTCCAAAATAATTTGCTTCATGAAAATACATCTGTATTTGTTTATTTTTTATGGGGAAGAAATATGAATTGAAATATCTACTACTGGCTGAAGGAGTCAAAAGGGATGGCCTGGAGCTGTAATTAAATTCCACATGATGGGTGACAGGCATTCTCTCTAAGATGAGTCATTTCCCTTCAGTAAATCTGAGTTTTCCTCAATAACACTATCTTTTGCCAAAGAGCAGGAGCTAAAACCGTGGATAGGTGTTGTTTTGCCATGAAGATACAGCACCTTTGATCTTTCTGTTCTTGCTTTGTGCTGCCTGGGATGGAGTGACCCTGGAGACTGGGAGGTGCTCCCTGGGGCACTGCCTGGGGGGAGAGTGTGCCCCTGTCACCCCTCCAAGGATGGTGTGTGCTGTGGCACAGCAGGTCACTGAGGTGGGTACCTGGAGCACTCTTGGAAGCAGTGGAGGAGCCCCACTCAGTTGCTGGTTTGCTGTTAAAGAGGTTAACTGATGGTTTTATTTGTATCAAATTTCTCCTTCAGCCACTCTGGGACCACAGTGTGCAGTAAAGAGGCCCTTTTCAAGGCTCTGATCAGCTCAGGGTTGTGTTTCAGCAGCATTTAGGAATTTGTCCTCCAGCTGCACCACAGAACTGTCAGCCAGGGTGGAGCATCCCTGGCTCATCCTGAGCCCTGGGACGTGCACAGAGCATCTCTGTGCCCTCTGTGTGACCACAGTGACAGCCTGGCTCCTGCTCCCCTCTGGGCTGTGCCAAGGCTGGCTGCAACTCCTGGGCAGGGAGCGGCACCCGGGAAAGCAAACCCACCGCTGGCATGGGTTCACCTCCCTCCTCCATCTCTGCTAGGGTATCAGCTCAGCAGCAGCAACCACTGTCCTAGGACAGGAGTCTTCCTCGAAGGACGGAAAGAGGAAGGTCTCCTGTTCTGGGTGGGCAGCTGAACCTGAGGCTGGCTGCCAGCTGAGTCCCACTGGGCTCAGGAATGTTGGTGGAGCAGAGTTCAGGATTTAACCTGGGCTCAATTTACAGTTAAATTAAAGGGAGTGCTTCGACTTTGTGTAAACTTCTCAGTTTTTCAAGAGAATTTGTGCAGTTTAATACATATTCATGCCTTTGGGCTAAAGAGTTAGTTGAAGGTTCTCACAGTGCCAGCTGAAAGTCCCTCAGTTATCCAGTCATCATGCCAGCCAGTCTCTTCCACAGGGTGGCTCAAAGCAGGATTTTAACTTAAATGTACCAAGACCCATCTTTCATTCCTGCCCGATCAGCCGTGCAGTGCTGCTGTTGCAGACTGTACCTGCAGTGGAGTAGAAAGATTAAACCAGGTAAAACTCAGTTCTTTCTTCCAGAGAAAGAATTACTTTCTTCGGGGAGAAAAAGTAGCAATAACTGGAATCCAGTAATTCAGCAGTGTGATAAAACAACATTTAATGTTGTGGTGAACATTTATGGAGTTACTTTTATTTCTTCATTCATTTTCAGGTGCCTGTCACTGTTTAACATAAAAAATGATTTCATGTTTTTTTGATAGCGAGGTTTTCTGCAAAGAAAATGCTTCAGGAGTAAGCAGAGATTGACCCATTGTTCCCAATGGAAAGAACCTGACTCCAAATGTTCTGTATTTATGGGATGTATTTATTATTAATTTCTGGTTTACACTTATTTTTCACAAATATAATATGTGATCTCATCTCTGAGAAGACTGTCTTGAATGTGATTTCCTAATCTTATCAGAGGAAAAGAAATACCACTTCTTCCTGCCTAATGGTAAAATTAAAAATTTATTGTTAAAATAATTTGTTCCAAAGGGAACAAAATCTTCCAAAAATGGAAAGTTTGAGGGGAGGAAAAAAACCTTAAGATGTTAAAAAAAAGCCAAACAAAGAAAACAAAAAAACTGGAGGAAAGAATAATTGCACAACTTCATCTGAATTGTCACAGTAATTACTAAACTCTTTGTAAGAGGAATTAGTTTATTTTTTCATTATGACATTCAGGTAGTAATCATGTGTAGAGATAATATCTTATTTTTTGGTTTTAGTTGGAATTATTTAGAGCTGGTTAAAATGCTTTCCAGTTTCTAGATTATATTATTTCTGAATTATGCACTAAAGCCATATTGAGATGTTGGGAAGTGGAATAATATAACAAATAAACCCCCTAGAATCTTAATTTTTGAAATGGAATATTGAAATTAGTGTAAAAAAAATGGGGTTTGCTTTGAAAATTTTCTGAATAGAATTTTAAACAAAATTCAAAGCATAATGAAAATCTGGGATCAAAATATAAAACATTGTAATAAAATATTTGAACAACTTCGGTTTTTCTCTGAAAAAAAATGACTGCTTGAAGACACTTACTGGGAGAAATGAAGTGTAATTTCCTTCCACTGGAGACAGAAATGTGCTTTATTTATTTCTAATGAAAAGCACCTTGCATGTAGATTTAGCTATGTTTTTTGTGTTGTTACAATTTTATTCATCTTCACATTCTCTGTTCTTCTAGCTGAGAAGAACTAAGCATAGCTCCTTTTGAAGCCTCTTAGTAATGTACTGTAATCAGAGTGCCAACTAATAAGACACAAACATTTTCCCACAGTGGAGCATCGTGCCAAAGAGGCACAAAGAGAAGACACTGAGTCTCCTTGGCAATAATCACCCTAATTGTTGACCCACGTCTCTTTGACAAAAAGAATGACTTTGACTCTCATTTATTCAGGACTTTGTTAATTTGGCTCTGTCTGCTTGTGGATGTGTCATGGCAGGGCCACTCACAGATTTAGTTTTCTATACTTTACTTTGTGCATGGGATGACAGGAAAGCAGGAAGTAATACGGTATAAATAAGATTTCACAGAATATTTTGGGTTAGAAGGGACCCACAAGCATCATCAAGTCCAGCTCTTAAGTGAATGGCCCATGCAGGGATCAAACCCACAACCTTGGTGTTCTTAGCACCATGCTGTAACCAGCTGAGCTAATCTCAGGTGGTGGATGGAGCAGAAAATAAAAGGTTAAAAAAGTAACTGCAAGTTTTACAAGTAGTCCAAAGTGTGTATTGTTCCACTTTTACAGAGCTAAACATCTGTAAGGCTGGATGGGATGTTTGTGGTTTGGACAAAGCAACATTTAAGAGGGGACTCCAAGGAACTACCTTGGAGAGTTCCTCTGGGTTTGCTTCAGTGGGGCTCCTCTCCATGGGCAGCCTCTCTCTCTCTCTCTGGCTCTCCAGGGAAACCTGATGGTTTTGAGTTGTTTTTCCCACCTCAGTGGGATCTTGGTGCTTATGCAGGGACAGCAGGAAGCTCTGGAAAGATTTGCCAGTTTGCTGATGATTCTTGCAAAGAACCCCTGCACAAATCTGCAGGAAGAAGGAATTATTAGACTGTGTGGCACTTTCTGAAAAAGCTTTGGATTTAATTTTCCTCTTACATTTGCCTCTTCTTCTGCATTTTGATACCAAATCACAGTAAGAATATTAGACCTTCTCAGAGATAACTGTCAAAATGAAAGAATTACAGGGCCCGGCCTTTAAGAAAAATGCCTACAAATCTTGGACTGTTTTTCAGCATCCTGTGTGCCCAGAGATGGCTTCAGGAATTGTTTTGAAGGAACCTGTTTCACCTGAAAGTTCAAACACATCCTTCCTATGCCCCTCAAGTCCCTGTCAGTGGCTGCTTTGCTCTCCCCAAGTGCCCCACTGCTGCCCTGATGTGCCACTGCCACCTGCTCAGCTGGCCCTGAGCCCCAGAGCTGGGCTGCAGAAAGTTTATTAGGTAGGAAATGCATGAGTTTGGACCATTAAATGTTTGTTTTGAGACAAAGTGAGTGAAAAGCAAAAGAACTTATGTCTTTTATATTGGTGTGAGCCCAGAGGTAATAGTTTTTTCCCCAGTTTTTGTGTTTGTCTGCCATAATATAAATACATTAAATATATAAATTATTTCAATGGAAACAATGTAAATATGATGTTAAACTTCATTCTTTTGAAATATGGTGTGGGTTTTTTGTTTTTTTTTTTGAAACTTGAAGCCCTCGGATTCTCTGTATCTGTGACTAACCCACCAGTACAGAGACGGGTTTAAATTTAGTTTTGTAGATTGCTGGAATGATTTGATTTTCTAAGGCCACATTTTCCAGGTCCTTTCTGCAACTGTGAGAAAGGCATATTTAAAGATAAAATTGCAATGGGACTTGCAAAGAAGAGTGCAGGATAGTGGAATCAGTTATGGGGGAAGTGTGTAGATGGGCTTCTGGTGGAGCACAATCCTGTGGGCCATATGTATATGTGTGTGTGAATATTCTACTTCAAGGCTAAAATATCTCAAGAGATATTTAGTTCACATCAGAGTAACCTGGCCAATATGTCAGAATATATCTTCCAAGTTAAACCAACAAAATCCAAATTGTGACAAATGAGCCCTTTTAGTAGTAATGCTCTTCCTTTTACAAACAGAAATCATACTTGGAACATGGAGATCATCCAAAAAATTAATTTAAATATATGACTAACTGCATGCACTTCATTAGATATGGGTTTGGGATGTTGCAGAGACAGTAGGCAGCACATTAAACATTATGATCTTCCAACATGTGTGCAGTCCTGAGTATAAACTGTTGAAGAGACAGCCCAAGTGTGAAATACCCATATACAGGCAGACCCTGCAAATGCTGAGTTGGTTGGTTACCCCACCCCCCCAAAAAGGAGGCTTAGTCAATAATTAAAATAAGCAATCCGTATTTGACTTAAAACAAAAGAAATCCTAAAGTCATCTGATTCTCTTTTTCACTTGGCTTTGCTTTGACATTCAAATTTAATCATAAATTGAAGCACAAACATGCTGTCTTTCAGAGCTGCTTCTACCACTAAGGCACTTAACATGCAAATCTGGAACATAAATTTAGCTTACAAATGGCATTGCACGAAGATTACTGTTACATCTCCTTCTGTAGCCAGAAAGAATGTGGGAAAGATAAATTCTTTCAGAAATAGCTATAATTCAAGGAGAAACTGGTGTAAGTTACTATGGTCTGATCACAGAAGTTTGCACCTTAGACTGGTGCAAACTATTGCTAACTAATGCAGGCATAATTTTTATTATTTTGAGGTTATTGAAAATGGGTGATAGGTAAATTTAATAAGACACCAAGAATTTCCCATGACAAAGTGTAAGCATGCATCTTGAGGAGTTTATAAACTTGATTTGCCAAATTTACTCCTCTTTTCACTTGTGACTTGAGCTCTTGTGTGGAAAGTCTTATTAATTCAGAATTCTTCCCTTGCCAGCAGTTTAGTACCACTTTACACATCACTTCAACTGATACGAACATCTCCATAGGCTATAAAGGCAGTGGCAAGACAGGCCCTGTGTGTGAGTGCTCAGTGTGATGTGCAGTCAACTTGTGTCCTGTGAGTAATTTGCACAGACTTCTGCAGGGTTTCTGCCTGCTGTGCCATCAGAAAGCCAGACTCTCATACTCCGTGTGTGTGTTCTCTCTGCTGTGGCAGTAAGTTTCTACGTATAGGCAGGTGTAAAGGAAATGAATAGTAGACCCTTGTTTTGAAAATGCATAACATTCTGTTACTAGTTCCCTGCTAGCTCACTATTTCTCTCTCCCTGTTAGCTCTCTAATTGTCTAGAAACGCAACAGCCTTGGAATTTGAAGTTCTTCCAACTCAGTTGAGTGAGTTTGGTTCTTCACAGTTTGAGCTTATGTAAAAGAAAAAAAACAGTTTCTAAGCACTTTAAGTAATTATTACTTTAATTAATTTTGTTCTTGCTCTGGAATTGAAATGCATTTAACCTCCCTCCAATTATTTGTAAATTACTACTGTTACAATTTCAGATCATTGTAAGCATGCATTTTTATAAACTTTGCATTAGTGAGCATCTTCTTCTGATCAAGGAAGAGGACAGTAGTTAATATTTTAATAAATACTTAGTATAAAATAATTGAAATAGTTAATTATTTGAGAGTAGATCCCTCTATTAACTCTCTGCAGTATGGATATTAAGTTCCAAAGATACTGCATAAGCTATTGCTGTTAGAAATAAGGCCACAATAAGTTGATCTACAGCATTTAGAGTTAATGAACTGAACTGTAGCAAGGCTAACGCAGAGTCAGTCACTGATTCCTTGACAGAACTTCTCTTTGTGCTCTACTCTCAGCTGCTTCTGGTTTTAGCTTTTGCTTTGGTTGTGTTCTTTAGGCTGGAAGAGCATTGGATCTCAATGAATTGGTCCACAGCCTAGTTTGAGAATGCACAGTGGTGACTGTATTTCCTTTCTGTATTTAACTGCAAGTGGGGTTTTTGTGTGTGTGTGTGTGCACTGCTGTTCATGAACTTTAAAGAGTCCTTCCTTATGTAACAGAACAGTGAAAAAGTGCAGATATGGCATTCTGGGGTAACAGCCTTGACAGGCAGAAACTCAAACATGAAATCAGAGCAATGACTTTTTCTGCAGGTATCTTTAGTTAGCATTAGAAACAGGTTTGTTAAGAAAGGAGCATTGAAAGTAGGTTAAATTAACAATTATCTCTCAAATTTTGCTCTTCAAAGGCTCAGCAAATTCTGTGTTCTCTAAGTTAAAGAATAAATTTTCTCCTCATCTCAAATTATATAGTTCTTGTCATTTGATGGGGTCACATCACACCTGGAAATCACAGCTTTGTAGCAGTCATCTGCCAGTCCTTCTCAGAGTATTTAGAGAAAGAATAATACTGTTTAGTAAATTGTGTATGTCCTTTGACAGTGTGGTGGTTTTGTTTGTTGGTTTTGGTTTTTTTTTTTTTCCCCCTGGAGGAAGTAAAAATGTTTAAAAGTCATTTTGATTATCCTTTTTACCACTTAGCAAGCTGCTAAACAAGAAAAAACTCTCAGCTCAACTTCTGGTTTATCCCTAGTGTCTTTTGAAAGACACAAGTGTAGAGGAAAGACAAAAGACGTTTTGCACTTTCCACATCCATTTTTTTATCATTTCTTATTAACCTTTTTGATTCTCTGAATGATTCCCTGATTGTCTTGGATTAACATAAGAATAGGTTTTCAGAACTCACAATGAGCAAAATATATTTTATATGGTCACTTCATTATTCATTGTGTTTTAATATCTCATCAAATGAGGGCTGGGCTTTTTCCCAGTTTCCCTGTCTACTTAGATCACATTTTTCCCCACAGGACAGTCCCTTTGCATTGTGTTTGTCTGCTATTGTCATCACTTCCATTTACAGTTGACTGCAAAGATTATGTTTTATATACTTGTATGAAGGACACCATATAAACATAAATTGTGTTGAATTACATAGTAAAAAGCCTATTAGTGGGAATACCTTCTTTCAAGGTTGTCATAATGTGTCCTCTTGAAAAAGAAGATAGTTCAGTACCATGTTAACTGTGATAATTTAAAATACAATATACCCGAAGTGGTTTCTTTCTGCATGTGTAATGGGGTATTCTGAACTTTGTAGCAAGATCATTTTTGCACAATACCAATAACTAACACTACTGCTTTGAGCCAACCTAATAAATTGTGATTTATGTTGGCTTTAACCTAACCTGATGACTAATTTTCTGAAAGAACATTCCTACAGCTGGCCAACTTCATTACTTATGAAAATACTGAAAATCATTCTTGTGTCTTCTGGTATGCTGTCTGTTACTCTGTGCCTGCCTGTCGTATTAGTCTGTCACTGCCAGTGGCTCCATATTCCAAGGTGGTGGAGATGGAAACCCATCTGAAATACACCTGAATCCACTTCTGCTCCTACATGCAGAGACTGTGAGCTGACTCAGTGGCAGCAATGTCACTTTTGCATCCATCGTTCCCCTGAAAGGGAAGCCACCACGATTGCCTCCATCAGCAGCAGATAGAATTAAGCTAAATACCTACCAAGGGACAGTCTGGCTTCCTGAGGAAGCAGGGCATATATGGACATCTGGTCTGGCCAGCTAGAAGTTAGCAGGCAAAGTATAGAAAAGCCAAGCTTTGTTGCAGTCTTTCTTTGCAGAGCACTTGTTTACCATGAATGATTATGTAATAAACACACCAAGAACAGGCCGCCAGCCTGTTTTAGGTGCTACTCCTACACATAATCAGATTCAATTATGTATTCTAAAAAGCTGAGTATAATAAGAAAAATAACAGAACAATGTTTTTGTAAGCCCAAAGTCCAGAATAGGTACCTTTAATGGTATTCTGCACTTTGCTTATCATCTGAGATGTTAGTCATACTTGGTGTCATTTATTCTTACATTCAGGTGAGAAAACAGTCTTGAGATGGCCCTGTTCCAATCAAATAACTGGGCTTCTTGCTTTGTGATGTTCTGTTTAAAATTAAAAGCACACTGTCTCCCTGATATAATTTGTAACTCTCCATTATTTATGTATATTTCTCAATCAGCAATCAAATCCATGTCTTAAACTCAGGTACTTGCAGTTCTGGTGTTTAGAGGTGTTTGGGACTGAGAACATGCTGTGGTACAGTGCCCATCCTGTCATGCACTCAGGCTTTTGGTGTGGAGAGAAGAGTAAGCAGAATGAAGATGAATGTTACTTTGGTGTTGTGTGTTGTGAGGATTGGCCTCCAGGAAATGGCCTTCCTAGGCTCAGTTGCTTCTGTCTATATAAATATTTGCACAGATTCCTAGAATTTGACAACAAAAAATTTGCATTAAATTAAATCAATCCTCAACTTTCTGTTCTTGAAATCTTAATTTACATAACTTCTAGCTTTGTAGCAGTTTGCATGACAACACAGTGCTCCAAATAATTTATTCCAGCTGCCTAAGAGATCATCAAATGTTTGGAGTTTTTTTCTGGTTTTTTTTTTTTTTTCTGGATTTTAAATTTCAAAACCTCTCTCACTGTAGTCCAAATAATTCTGAAAGCATTTTTTTCATATTTTCATTTTTCTGCATATGAAATACATGACCGTAGAACAAATTACTTTTTAAATGCATAGTTGCAAATGGAAAAATAGATACAATCCACAATTTTGTGAGTGGCTTTAAATCCTCGAGAAACAAACAAAAGTAATTTTAGTCTTCTGGACATTTAATTCTAAATTTTCCTGAAGAAAAAAGGAAAAAGAGAGATGATGGCTAATTGGCAACAAGGTGAGGAGGATTCTTTCCTGGAGCAGGTGGAAGAGCCAGTGAATGGTCTGGGATGTTTCCTACACCTTCAAAGCAGTGTAAACTGTTCTGGCTGATATAAATGAAATGGTATCAGCACTTTCTCTCAAGCACTGGATTGCTGAAAGCAGCTCTGACTTGTGGCTGTTCCCATCAGTGCCCAGGTGAAAAGGGATTGTGTTTGCATCTGAAAACTTCGGTGGGAGTGAATTCCAGCAAAGGCACCTCCTGCAGGTTTTGGCTAACAACCTCCACGTGAAATCCTGGGAAATCTTGAAAAGCCTATCCTGTAAGGAACATGAACGTGTCACTGTCTTCAGACAAGCAAACCACCTTCTTTAAGTGTCATAATTATACAGTGGCCAGGAAGATTTTCATATCTCTTTTATGTAGGATTTTGTCATTCTAACATTGCTGAAGAGTCTGAAATTTCCAAAATACCTAAAGTTGGAAATCTGAGGAGGGATCATCCCATTCTGGTTTCTTTTTTCTCACTGCAGTTCCTTTGGAATTTGTGGTGCTGGGAGGCTACTCTTGTGCATCTGATTCCAGTTTAAAACCACTGTGTAAATATTTTGCATCACATTATCAGTTTTTCTGATAAGTTGTCTATTTGACAAGAAAGAAAAGGCTGTCATAGCCCTCTGAGAAGCTTGTATGCTGCTTTGTAAGCAGTGCCATTCCTCTGTTGCAATTGCTTTCATTCCTGCTCTTGGCTTTTGGGCAGCACCTGGACTGAGTGTTATAAATCAAAGACTCTTCTGAGGAAACCTGGTGCAGAATACTTCCAGCTTCATGATTGCCATAATAGCCATCAGAAACAGAAGAAAGCCAAACAAATAATTCAGGAGAGTGCAAGAACATTTGGGAACTCTTGCCTAGCACCTGGTTATCACACACTGGGTATCCCCAGAGCAGTTCTACTCTATGAGAAATCTAAAAGCTGGAAATAGGCTATGCTTTTGCTGAGTGATCTGAACTTCTGCTGTCCCTGGATTCTGGTATGAGGCTATAATTCTGCATTTTTAAAACCACCCCAAACTCAAATATATTTATTTTTAGAAATATGAGATCAATCTTTTATCTGGAGTAAATTTATGAAGTGATGTAGACAAACTGCCATGTACCTAGCTCCTGCTAAAGATGGTGAACGTTGGTTAGAAATGAATTTATGCCCAGATATTTCTGGCTCTGCCTATTTCTGCACTGCTTTGCCAGCCTCTGTGAAACAGCAGCAACAAGGCAGAGGGAGCTGCCACTGTACCTGCTGTGTAGCACCTTGCACTTTCTGAGATGGAAAGGTTTCCTGGTGCTTTATTCACTTCTGAGAAAGTGGCTGAGAATCTGACAAGGTTCATCTTGTCTTTTACAAGAAAACAGGTTTTGATCTGGCTCTTTTTCTCTTTGAGTAGTCCCACCTCATTGACACTTAGGAAAAATAGATAATTGCAACTGATATGTAATTATGAACATAGAGTATTTTTATATTCATTTAGTGAAACTGGAAACATAAAAGATATTTTGATTGTTCAGGAAGAATGAGTTTTTTTTGCGGTGGATGACTATACATAAACTGAACTAAGAGATCTCTCATCACCTCTGTAATGTCCTACATGGGATTGCCTCTTAATAAGGTTTACTGAACATATTATTTATAGAATGTCTAATTGAGATTTTAGACTCCCATTCATTCTGTAAAAGAAATAAAAGTCTGGTAAGTTAACAATGACCAAAACTTTCATTCAAAATTATTTGGAAGTGTTAAAAGCAAGAAACTATTACTTGAGCTTAGTCTGACCTTGTGTGTAACACAGGACATAAGCACTTCATCTGATAATTGCTGCATTAAATCTGTAATCAAGGGGAAATAGAGGCTATTCTTCACCTAAATACTTCATTCTTTTATTGAAATAAATTGTGGCAAGGGATCAGTTGCATTACCCTTCCGATGCTCCGAATTCCTCTTGGTTGCCTGCTCATTCTTCACCTCTTACTACTGGCTTAAATCATTCTCTGCAATCATCAGTTCTTTCCATGTGGATTGATATGTAAGGCTTTATCAAAACTATCCTACTAATGCTGGTGTAACAGCTCTTCCTCCACTGTGTGGTCTTAATTGCTTCCTTTTTTCCTCCTTGAAGGTAAAGAGTGAAGAATATTTCACTGAGGTCTGTATTTGTGAAGATTGCTTTCACTGTGATCTCAATGTTTCAAGCCTGCAAGTGAATTTAGAGAGCTAGGGAAGGCAACTCCACTGAGAACCAGGCAGCACATGCACGATACCAGAGACTCTTTATGAGTGATGATGCTTGACATTGGTATTTGTCAAGTGACACAAAGAAATACTGGAAAGAACATAAATATGGAAAAGTATATGAGACCACCATTTACCCAGTAGTTTTTTGGGGAGCTGTTTGTTTGTTTAAGAAATCAACTTTAAAATGAAACTTGGAAATTATTTTAAATAGCATCTGTTAGTAATACCAGTTATCCAGAATGAGTGAGTTCTGCCTGGCATAGACGTGCACAAGACATGTGATTACAGAAAAACCTCTCTGCCAGCTGTGAGATTAAAAATTTACTAAAATTAATTTTCAGGCTGCATCAATCTTTTATCAGCACCTAAATTAATTCAGAATCTCATTATTTCCTAACACAGCAAATGAGTTACACTTTTTGTAATACTTATAAAGTGTAGGAATTGCAGTCCATTGAAAGTGAAGAGGAATTGAACTTACAAGTCAGTTTGGTCCTTTAACCCAATTTTTTTCATGATCCCTTTTAAGTACTAATGCAAAGAGTCGTCCAAACTTAAGAGAAGTAAAGTACGGCTTTTATTTCGCTGACTTTTTGGACTTAATTGTGGTTGCTTTTGCAAGGCTGACAGGCCAGCAAGACCCACTGTGTTGTATGTTTGTATGTATTATCTGATATCCAAGATGTCAGCTGGGTGGGAGAAAAAGAACAGAACAGGATAAGCAACATCTCTGCCATCCACAGCTATTCTGAAAGGCAGTTTATAGACACTTTTCTTGTTTGGTGATGAAAAAGGGGTAGTCAGACAACATCACTTTCTACTGTCATCATTCCACTGAGGCAAGAAGGGGAAGAGTCCTCCTGACACTGTTTGTCAGACTTGCTCAAATATTCGGATGCAGTTATACCATGAAGTTTGAAAATGGTTTTTACCATAAGTTGCCCAAGATAGTGCAGCTCTTCATTAACCAAGATGGTCTAGAAGTTTATTTTGGTAAAATATTTGATGCTTTTCTCCACACATTCTAAAAACAGATTAGAAATATTTCTTATATTTTGTCTTATATCAAATATGTTGTATGTTCTTTTACTCATCCTCACTTTACATCGAAGTAAACAGAAACACCCAGAGGTATTGAAGCCAGATTTTCAAGGAGCCACATTTAGTTCTGAGCACCCTTTCTTTTTGATTGGTATGATGAGTTTATTCATCCCTAGATTTTTTTATTTTATTTTATTTTATTTTGGTTTAATTGTTTCAATGTACTATAGTGGGTCATAGCAAGCAACAGAGAATTGAGAGAGTAGCAGTTCTATGGTAAGAGAAAAATATTAGCATTTTGAGTCCTTTATTTGGAATTCAACAGAGCCTTTTTCTGACTAATTCAGGAATTAGAAGTAAATCATAAATACTAAGATGTTTGCACAAGAAGAACTTAGCAAAATGATGTGATTAGACTGTTGAGGGAGTAGTGTAAACTCTACAGGCTGCATGTCAATAGATAACTTACATAGGTCAGGATCTGCATTTCAAAGACTGTTTCTGCACACATTTATTTATTTATTTGAATGCCTCTTTTTCTTGCAGATCCTTTTAATAATATTAGATCTAAAAACTAAAAAGCTGTTTGTTTGCTGGGATACCATTGGTTTTTGTTTGGTTGTTTGTTTTTTTTTTTAAATAGAATTAAATTCCAGTCTGCCAAATAAATTTGGGTTGATTAGTGAAGAAAACTACAAAGGGGATTGTGTTCAAGAGCAAAAGAATCTCGTGTCTGTATCCTAAGGTACACAACAGCCTGAAGGAGGGAGTCAGGCAGGGGATCAAGCTGAATTTAGGAGGACAATCAAAGCCAAGATAGCCAGAAGTGCTGGATGTCTGGCCATAAGAAGAGCTCCACCTGGAAAAAATTGTGCAGAATTAAGCTGTTGAGTTTTGTTTTATTTAAATTCATCCACGTTACACTGGTTATTCCATTTAAATCCAAGGAAGTTCACAAAAGTTCTTAATTTGATTGCACTTGTACAGTAGCAGACCTGATATTCAGTAGAATGGATACTTCTAAAAAAAGATTGATTTCCTTACTGTAATCTTAAGGGGGTGTGTGTTGTTAGCTTTTACCATATCTTTAATCAAGTCACTTTTATTTTATCTTTCTCTTACTGGCATTGAAACTTTTGAGTTCAGGATATAACACCTAAAGAAAATTCTGAAACACATATCACATTGTGTGTATTAAAAATGCTTCATTTCTTTTAGATTATGTTTCCAAGTAATAGAAAATATTACTTTCCTATTTTTTTAGTTGCTCTTCCATGTTTGAGTATTTTTATTCTACATATATTCAGCCAGTGTTCTGTATCAGGAAGTCTGAATTCTGTTATCATAACTTAACTAATAGAAATCCAAATGAAGTCAGAGGGATTAGTTCAGAAAGATGTTATTTATTGTCAGAATATCAGAACTGTATAATCAATAGCCTGCATGTGTGCAATTCCAGCCTTTATACTAATTGCTTTTATCTCCCAGAAAAGTACAGAGAAAGCAAAAATCTAAGCTACTGCTTTATCATTTGAAAAAATTGCTATGATGATGCTTATCCGTTTGCCAGGGACAACAGAGCAGGACGAGAGCCGCATCCTATTCTCACATGCAGAGCCTGCATTCAAAAAGCTATTTTCCTTTTCACATTAGATCTGCCCTTGCTAGGAGGAGCATAGGGAGAAAGTAGAATACTCCATCCTGAGATGCAAATTAACTGGAAGTTTTGAGTGGAAGGAAGAAGAGATTATGTCAAGTGAGACTGAAAGGGATGCAGAGTGATCAAAACCCAGTCTCATACCAGCACCATTTTACCAGAGACAAGATCAGTGTCAGTGCGTGCATGGATGAAGCATTGCACTGTATGCTTGAAATAGAAGTATAGGCTCTCGTCTGTGACTATTTAATGGCTCTTTGCACTTCCTACTCAAGTAGTTTTAACTTTTCAAAACAGATGAAATACTGATGGAAATAATGGCCTATATCACTGTTAAGTAAGGAAAAAAAATACTGGGGAGTGAACTAGTAATACTGCTTTGTAAAGGTGCCCAATGCTTTTATTTGTTTATTTTAGTAAAATCTCTGTTTCCATGAAATGAAGAAATGTAGGTTGTTCTGTTTAATTAAGCTTCTTCCCATGATCATAGTGCCAGGGTGATGCTCAGAGTAGGTGAGATGATAGAGAGGCTGCTGTGCTCAGCACTGGCAGTAGGAATCTGGTTAAGCATTTAAAACAGTTTAAATTTACACTGATAGGGCTGATAAGCATTGCCTAGCTCCAGTTTTGTCACAGAGCTTGACCTAATCAGTTTTGGAAACAGTGGCAAGATTTGGCTAGTGAAGGTACAGGGGAATTGAGCAGAGAAGCAGCAGAAAGTATAGAAGTCAAAAACATTTCCGCTGTGCATTAACCCAAATTTATCTTAATTTCTCCTAAAGTCAGCATGTCAAATTGGACATATGTTTAAATTGCTAAATTACTTTTAAATGCACAGAACAGCAGAGATGAAAAAGATCAGAATGAGGTCTGTAAACCTCCCAAGTGCACTTCAGGACTGGATTCTATGAACCTCATGCTGGCACCTGTGTACATCTCTACAATTCATCCATTCCTTCATGGCAATATGAAGAAATCTTTCAAGTGGTTTCTCTAGCATCACTTATCTTCCCGGCTCTGGTGCAGATCTGTCTGAAGTGTCTAATGTGTGCATATACACAGAATGTACATGCACCTGCCCAAGAAAATGAACCTCATTGTCAGTGCCTTTGAGTGCTGTATTCACTCTGGTGCTGACAATATTGGCTGGAATATGTGAAAAGTCAACTCTTTACATGTGCCAAACTCTATCACCTTCTCTTCACACCAGAACCACACAAAGCCAATCTATGTTTAGTTGTTTTGTTTTTTCCCCCATCACTAAAATTTCAGATTCAGGGCTATGTCATGATTGGATTGAATAAGCTGTAGCTTCTGTTTTAATGACTCATATTGGGTTATGACTTCGGTTTTATTCTTATGTTTATAGGGTTGTAACTCTCTCACCCTATGTTACTAGCAAGCTAAAATCAAGCATATTTTCCCTCAACATACAACTTATAGCTACACAAATGTTTTGTGGTCAAGTATTCCAGTTTAGCCAATATAGGGAACAATTTTAATTTTCCTAGGTGTATTTTCTTTAAAAGCCAAAGCCCAGCCATGTCTGTTTAGAGAGAGGGTTGGGAACTGTACATCTCTTCTTGAAAGTAAACAAAACTCCAGCTGGCAATTAGGTGGTCTTTTCTGGAGAATGTGTGGCACAAAGAATGTGGCTTTAGAAGCAAATCACTAAACTGCAAGTGAGAAAGGAAGACTGATGAGGGTACATAGATAGACAGCTATAGAGAATCCTGATTTTGGAGTGCTCTGGAGCTGCTCTCCTGGGAGACAGCTTGCTGAAATCCTGCACTTTATTTTTCAGATGACCATTTCCCTGGTTCCGTTACAGGAAAATGGAATTAGTGTTTCGGGAACTCAGAGAAAATTCAAAGGTGAAGTCTTAGATCATACTGAAAGCAGTTGTGAAACAAGAAGGTTCAATGATAAGAGCTTGGCCTAAAGTGGAAGAGCTCTGGTGCTGTTGCAAGTGGGGAAGCAGGGGAGACATTTGTTTTGTTGGTTTTTGTTTTTTTCTCCCACGAGTTTACCAAATAGGGCTTTTTCCTTGTGACTGAAGGCTAAAGGCTACTAGTTTGAGTGGAATTACTTCTGTTTATAATTAAGGTTGTTATGTTATGCAGTTAGTTACAGTCTGTTAGCCTGTTTGGCTTTAGAGTGGTAAAGTGGTTTGTTTTGTTGGGTTTTCTCCCTTGATTCATTCTTTTCATGTGAATGCCAATGTGCAAAACATTAGAATCAGTCAACACAGTCTGTCATTAACTCAATGAATAGAAAGTTCTGTTTCAGAGACAGAAGCATCTGCGTTCTCTGCTGTCTCTTGCCTTGTGCTCCAGGAGCGGTGACAACGCACAGTGGTGAGTGCTCATTAGGGTGTTGCAGAGCCATGTCCAAGCACTGCAGCCTGTGTGAGTGCTGGAGAAAAACAAATGACACCAGCCTCAAGATTTGCTGGAGCTTGGCTTTTGGCTCTTTCTGATAACAGGTGGAAAAAATATGACAACTTCTTCACAGGAGTTTTAATGATTTCACTGCAGTGGGGAAAAATAGTTTTCAACAGTCAATGGGGGTGTTTATTTAAAATATCCCAAACTGTCACTTATTCAGCCACATAGCAAGGTTGTTGAGGATGAATTGACAGAGCTGTGAATCAAGATTTCCTGCCCACATGCTTTCTTCTCTTGTCAGCCTTGTCAAATTTCGCTTGCTAAAATCAAGGAACGTTCAGTTCCTTTAAAGAAGTGATCCATTCTCTGTGAGCACAGTTCTCTTTTTCCTTTCTGGCTCATAAATATTTAAAAAGCATTAATCTTGTTTGGTACCTGACTGATAAGCACTGGGCAAAAAATCTGTCAATGCAATTTCATTACTGAACTTAGATCAGAGCTTTTTGAATGTTGCTACAGTTACTGGGTAGAATTTTAAAATATACCCAAATTACTTTGGAACAGATTCACCATTTCCACTCTTTAGTAGCACCGTTAGTAATTCATACAGAGTAGATGCAATTAAAATTTACACTTCTTTTGTGATTTATTCCAATAGCAGTTATTTATGTTGCAGAATGATTCATGAAATATGACCCCAAGGCATCATGTCAGGGTTTTGGATGTTATGCTCTGAGGCAATGGAGTACAGATTCTGTCAGCTTTACTTAATCCTGTAAAATAGGATCCTTAACACGAATGTAATTACAAAAGAGATCAGTATGTAGTCCATGCAATAATTTGCCATTTCTGTGTTTGCTCCTTTTATTGTGAAGGATTTTTGTATTTATTTAATTTTTTTCCCCAAAGAGCTGTTCATTTTTGAGTGTGAATAGTATGTAATCAGACACTCTCAGAAGGAAACTGGAACTTGTTCAGTAGCAAAGTTTATTTGGTCCTCTAGGAAATCAGGGGTCTTCAGTGATTGTCTTAAACTTGCAACAGCAGTAGTTGGGTGCAGTTAATGATGTTGCTTCTTCAGTTTCTGTGATGGCTATTAAGAGGTGTGTCATGGTTTAAAACCTGCTGCCAAATCAGTATCACACAGCTGCTTGCACTGTCCCCCAACACCACCCACACACACCTCGGGGGATGAGGAGGAGAATCAATAAAAGGTAAAACTTGTAGGTTGAGATAACAGTTTAATGATTGAAACAAAGATAAAAATAATAAGGTAATATTAATAATAATATAAAGTGAGATAACAAAAAGAGAGAAGGGAATAAAGCTCAAGAGAAACAATACCATTGCTCACATCCACTGTCCCTGGGCATCAATTGGCGGCTCCTGGCCAACTCCCCCCGTTTTATATCTGCTTTTCCACACTTGAACTTTGTATTGTTTTGGAAGAGTACATTTCAGATTTTTACCCTGGCAGCGCGTTACGGATGTCTCCTTCCTCTTACATTCTTCCAACATAAGAGTTGAAGAAACAGGAATAATGAATGCCCCTTGAACAGTTAATTGATAGACTGTAACTTTTTCCCCTTAACTCTTCCCGCATCCCCTGCATCCCATTCACTATAAGGGATGTTTACTCCACTTCACAGGGTGCTCCCAGCATTGCCAGTGCCAGGATTGTAGGATGCACCAGGCTGACAAAGGGAAGAAAGAAAACTACAGGGGCAGAAGGGCAGGGCAGCCGAGGTAAGTGGAAGTAGCCTGTGGGACAAATGGGGAGATGAGTTTTACATTTTACATCCTTCCAGAAGCTGCCTGTGGTCATATTGGAGACCACTGTCTCTGCACCCTCAAACCACGAGAATTGCTAAACTATAAAGATATATGAAGAATAAGTAGGGAGTGGTCAACAGGGAAAAGTTGTATATAAATATTTGAAGTTGTACTGGAAGAATCAGATAAAAGAAGATGACTAGAATGGAAAAAAGAGTATGAGTGTAGTGGAGGGGCAGTTGGGAAGAGATACTCCTTCTAGGGAATCTTTGTGGAGCCTGTTTAAAGATAAAATAGAGATCAGATAGAAAACAGTTTTGGAGCCACTGCCCAAAGTTTACATACATTGATGAATCCTTCAAGACTTAACAAAGATTTTCTTTGTGGAGACTATGGCATTAAATTAGTTATGTCAGCCTGTGCTATCCAGAAATGAGAGGTCTGGTACCAGACTAAAATTACCTTCAGACGTGTTTTTCTCTGTATCAATAAGACAGCTTGCAGTTTCTAATCTTAACAATTAGGAGTTTATCAGTCTTCCTGGGCTTTAAGTCTGCATATGTAAATGTATGAATATTTAAAAAAAAATAATGAACTGCACTGAACTGTTTCATTGTTCATTTATCAGAACCTACCATTTCTCTTGGAAAAATAATATATTGAAACTGAAATACAGTAGCTCCTCATTCTGAGTAGTCTGATAAATTACACGACACCATGCCAGACTGACATTCCCAGTCTACTGCATTTGATTTAATACTTTTAAACTTCGTTATAATAAGTTTGGCTGGAAAAATTGGAACTACAGATGTGCATCTCTGCAACTCAAATATTATGGCTTCCTTCCAGCATGGCCTGTTTTCCTTCAGCCTCAAAGAAAACCTGAGCGAGGGAAATGTGAGCAGTTGCTTTGCAGCAGAGTCAGACACTGACTGCAAGATCGATGGCTTAGACTGGCAGTGACAGAAGGTGTCTGCAGTAAAATCTAGTCTGCAAAACTAAAGCAGATGATACAGGTACACATGGAACTATCCATTAGTGTTTGAGGGTGCTGTCCCTCTCAAGATATTGAAGAACCAGCCCTTGCAGTCCCACTGCAGTCTATTGTAGTGGTGATAGTTGTCAAGCTGTGTCCTTTATTTGCTCATGAGCACGACATATTTTGTATAACATCACCCCTGGAAATAAGCATTGCTTTCTGCTCTAACAGTGCTATTTTTGCCACCTTCTGGCAACAGCAACAACTTCCCAAGGGTAGGCTGCTAGATAAATCTGAAGAAAAATATAAATGCGAGCTTCCAAAATAAGCATGTGTTAAAGTTTTGGCATTAAACACTGCACTTATCAGACCCACATTTATGATCTCTGTCTGCCTGCCTTCGTATTACTTCTACTTCTTTGGCTACAGGCCCTGGAAAGTAATTGCTGATAAGAAATGCTATTCAGGACAGATAGAAATGTTAATGATTATGTCTGTGCTACACCTGAGATCATGTAATAACCCGTGTCTTACAAGGGCTAATTATACAATTAGGCTGCGATATGGATGAAATACAGCAATCACAAGGCCCGAGCTGAAGGAAGGAACTTTGAGGTATACATTTTGATAGAGATTGTTCTCTTGGACACTGCTTCAGCATTTAAAGTGGCAGAAAAGCAGAAATGGAGGATGCTTTTTCAGTGCCTGTTCTGTCACTAAATAATTTCTTTTTCAATGTTTCCTCCTGCCTTCTCTCCTAAATGCTCTATTCCTGTGTTTTTAGATTTCCTTTTTCATATTTGCAGTAATTGGCCCAAACAGGACCCAACTATTATGACATAAAGCGAAACAAAATGCTTCTAATTCTGAATGAAAAATCTGGTTTTCTCACACATAAGGATTATGCTGAACAAAACATACAATAGCCAAGAATTTGGTAAAATATTTTTTTAGTTTTCTAAAATAGCTTTTAAACTGATGACCACTAAACCCTATGGAGGAGGAAAAAAATGCATAATATTCACCTTTTATCTTTTTTCCCTAAGCTTCACCTTCAGTTTGTTGTCAGAGTCAAGGTATTGGGCTGTATCTGTCTATTTTTGGTCTGAACCATAACAGGCATTATTTTTAGTTTATTCTGGAGCTGTACAGGTCTTTCAAACAAAGAAACATAATTTGCATTTTACACAGTAGAAATAGGGTTTAATGTCACCAACTTCAGCAAAAATAGGATTTCTAACATCTCCCAGAAAAATATAGTAGAAAATACTTCATGCTGTTAGATAACATTAATGGATGATACAATCTAGACTTGGCAAAGTATTTTGAAAGCCTGATGATGGCCCTTTTGTTTATATTTTTTGAAGTGTAAACTCAG
This sequence comes from Scytalopus superciliaris, assembly GCA_013400415.1. Taxonomy (NCBI): domain Eukaryota; kingdom Metazoa; phylum Chordata; class Aves; order Passeriformes; family Rhinocryptidae; genus Scytalopus; species Scytalopus superciliaris. The sequence continues at coordinate 422,362 of VXBX01006414.1, read as the reverse complement.
TTTAGCTCTAGTTCACTCAACGGTGTTAACCCTACAAGGCTTATTTAGGGACAACAGGTAAAACAACTGCATATGTACATGATCATGGCTAATGCATAACATGCAGTGGCAGTGACTCTTTATGTTCTTTAGGGTTAGGGTTAATACATTCTAAAATTATAATTTCCTGTTTAAACACTCTACTGCACTTAAATTTTATGTAGATCCTGTAGAAAAGATTTTAATTCCTTTTCCTGATCCTTCATTTCCCCTGGAGACTGTGCCTATTGCTAAATTGTTTTTAAGTCCATGTATTATATTTAAGTGAACCGTCAGGCTTTTGAGTTTCCTGGGAACTTCACCTTAAACAGGAGCAGTCACTGAATTCCCAGCGGACGACTCAGGGACTTGACCTGAGCACACCAATAAAGAGAATGGCAGGAATCCTCTTCCATTCTGATCCCTTAGTGGGAATTTCCTCACGCTCTGAAATCTCTGTGCCAGTTAATATCTGCAGAGACTGCCATGAATAAGGTCCTAATGCTTCCTCTTCAGCCTTCTGCTTATCATTAAGTGGAAGAGGAATATCAGCTCTTCAAGGTTTGTTTTTTTCTTGCATTTAAAATGGTTACTGTACAGTCATCGCTTTTAGTCACAAGGCCAGACTAATTTTCTATTGTCCATTAAGGTTTTGAAGCTCTTTAATATTACTGCCTGTATGGCAAAAAAATTTATATAAATGCTTCATATTTGCCTAGGGAGAACTGTTCTGAAAATAAGGGCAGCCTTTCAGAACTGCAGGCATCTGATGTTCTACAGATACCAGTGAATAACAAATTTAATCAAATAATATGCAGTTCCTTAAAAAGAGAAGATGTAATAGATCTTACTTGCTGAACTAATTGATTTTACATGTAAATGTAATCTTTTTCTAAAGACAGATTTGTTCCCAAGAATACAATTTGAAGTAATGAGGTTGCCTAAATCTAATGGTGCTCCTTCCTCATGTTTGAAAGCTTCAAAGATGAAAGAGAAATTCATAATCATTTTGCAGTGAAATTTAAATAATTCATTTGCTTGCTTACTATTCAAAGCATACTAACAAAGTGAAATATCTTTCAGAGTGAAGATTTCACAGTCAAAAATATTAAATGTGGCTAGGAAATATAATTTATTGAGCAAATTTTTGATTGTCTCATTCAGATGTTGCTGCTGACATTGCAGATGCTGTATTGCTGTAAAATGGTCCAAACTGTGCAGTGCATTCATATGGTTTGCTCATATGCTGTGCAAACAGGTAGAAGGTGTAAGATCTTTGATGTGAAGAGCAGATATAGGTGAAGAACTATGGACCAGATGCTTCTCAAAGCTTATAAACAATCTTGTCTATCCAAAGGGATTGCACATTGAGTGTCATATTGGGATCAGTAACGAAACGTGCATGGTCTTCATAAGTGACAAGATTATCCTCCATAAACCCATTATTTTTAATTTTTAATTATGAGGGAATCTTTCATTGGACAATAATGCAATAAATATCCTAAATTCAAGCAAGAATTCTACTCTGTTTAATGATTATTTTTTTTTTAAATAAAGTAACGTGGGGTCTTTTCAGTATTAGGAGGTCAAGCCTCTGTCCTGAAAAGAGGCATTTGAAGGGCTAGCACACTACAGATGTAGCTACTCTAGCTAGTGATATGCCAAAAAATCTAACAAATGCAGGTGCTAAGATTAGACTTTCATGAAGTGGAGACATAAGAATGTTGAGTTGTGTATCATCACAGATTCCATTTTTATACATTTGAATATGAAATTTTCTCTTATTTTGATGGAAGTTGTGACACATCACAGTTGAATTATTTTAGTCAGAGCATGGGTGAAAGTGTTGATACCATTTAATAACTTTCTAGCCCTGAGGAAAACATAGTGGGAGTGTGATAATGAAAACGTTAAGTCTGATTTGTTCAGAAGTGACACTGTGATTGGCAAGATGAATGACTGGTTGCTTTGTTAGATGAGGGTTTTCTTATGAAAAGCTGCTTAAGATGGCAAGTTGGTGTCTGTCATATACAAGGACACTTCCATATTTTAGGTGCTGTTTATCATTACATTAGCAGAAAATGCTGATGCTGAGCAGGAGAGAGTTTATTAGACAAAAGCATAGAGCAAGAAGAGTTGATTTTCTGCAGCAAGATACATTTACTGCCATTGTTTCAGATACTGGGGGTGAAGTGAGAGGATTTTGTTAGCAGAAGGAACAGACAAGATTTCAAAGGAAGCATCAGGATGTAAGGATGCATTATTGAAATCCAAAAATAACTCAGAGTCTCTGATACCTTTTACTCCCTAAAGCTAAAGGTGGTTGGGATCATCTCTTGAATGGATGAGTCTACTTGTAAATATGTGTATTTGTAAATCTTCTGGATTATGAACTCCACTGAAAAGAAATAGTTTTTGCAAGTCCTTAACGTTCCTGCAGGAAACTAATGAGGCCCTGTATTACCACTGCGTCCTAACTGTAATCAGTTTGATACAGTGTTAATTATAGTATATGTAGACAAGTGCATTATATTATTTGAGATATTGTAGTGATACTTGATTAAAAACATTGGTAATAAAATTGTGTTCCAATGGTCTTAATGCCTTCCAGAGCATGGCATTAGAATTGTAAAACTGAAACACTACAGTGTGCAGTACAGTATGACTGTAATTTTCCCCAATATGTTTGCTGTTCACAGTGGCTGCCTCTGAGCTCACCCATTATTCGTAGCTAAGGTTCACAGCACCTTTTAGGGATTTTAATGAGTATTACTGTCTAGGTGATATTGCTTCTAAATTCATAGTGTAAAAATATGATAGAAATATTTCATACTCTTAATGAGTATGACCAGAATAAATCTGTGGCTTTATCACCAATCTTAGTTTTCTTGAAATTTTGGAATAAATGACTGCATTTGAAAGTATTTTTAGAAAGCTTCTTACTACAATTTTTATAGCTATTAATGATTTCTGTTCTTTAATTGGAGGTGTGAGCTACTGCAATTCCACAGCATGAACACTTTTCTTATTAGAACATTAAGTGAGTGTTCTGCACTGTGGAGGTTCAGAAATAACAGCGGCTCGTCATGTTTGCACAGGCAAGGAAACTTTGTAAAGCTGTGGATGGCAGTGTCCTATCTCTGGCAGAATTCTCACTTACTTCCTAGATAGGCTTCCATTCTTAATTACTTGTTAGAATAGTTAGGATTTGTAGGTTTTATTTCAGAGTATGAAACAAAATTTTTCTTTCTCCCACAGATTGTTTTTACTTTTTAATGTGTGGTGGCTAAACATGAAAATTGTAAGTCTGTAAAATAAATTTGAAAGAAATTAATGCTTCATTAAAGCCCATGTAATAAATTAATTTCTAACTGGTTAGATGAAACAATATTTTAATTTGTTACAGTTGTGTTTAAAATAAGTTTAATTCTTAAATTTGAAGTTATTTAATTTTATAGAAATAATATAGCACATACTAAGTTAGATACTCAGATACAGTTAATTTTGGAACTACCATATTTGATAGGCAGCTATCATTATGGTTTTCTTGGTTATAGTAATTTCAATTTATGTTTCCAGTAATTAGCCCTAGTTTGTGCAGAAACTTGATCATGTATGAACAAGTAAAAGCGAGTGACTTAAACTAGTGGCCTAAACAATGGAAAATATCTGGCTTTTCCAAGAGACTGAGGGGTTTCACTCATGGATGTACTGCTAGGGATGTTCTGAAGTCTCTACTGGCTCAGGTACAAGATTTGTAAACTAGGAGGTGTTATGAGAACCTCTGAAGTAGAGCTAAATAATCAGTTATTTTTCAAGTAAATTCATTTCGCATTATAAGGTATTTAGATCTAAGTTTTTCCATAATTTTAGAAATAAGAGAAAATAAATCACGCTTTCTGAAAACATCTTAGAATCAAATTTTCTGATAAAAATTCTTAGAGCAGCACAGAGTGCCATTGTGGAAAGGTCTTCATGCAGATGTGTTTCAGGGTTTAAACCTTATCAGATACTGATATCAAAGGGAAAAAGCAATTTGATTCAATATGGTCAGGACACAAATAAGAATGTGCTGGCTCACAAACTTCTATGTCACATAATATCAATTTGAGTTGTAAATAAATTATGGCATTTTTGGCGTAAATCAAGGCCAGAGTTTTTGAGGTTTTTAGGAAATTGACCTGGGAAGGCAAATTGGGAAGGCCATCAGAAAGAACTGTTAAAAATCCCAGGCAGCTTTTGGGCAGTTGATTCTGCATAACACTACTGTGCTGTAGGGCAAAGTGAAACAAGCTTTCAGGCTGATTCTCATTGCCCCTGCTCAGAGTCTGCCTGATTTATGGAGTGGAGTCAGCACAGAGGCTCAGCACGCCCTGCTTGCTCAGGCAGCCAACACAATGCTCTGCCTCAGGGGTTACCCGCGGCAGAGGCAGGCAGAGGGGTGCAGGCAGAGGTGTGCAGTCTGAGCTGGGTGCTGGGCACTGACGGACTCACACTCCCCCAGCAATGTGTTTGACACTTGGGAGCACTGTGCAGGACCCCAGTTGCTGTCACTGAGTGCCACACAGAACGAGTGCCAAGGTACAGCACTCCAGCAAACCCTTCTGTGCTGTGTGCTCGGGCACTGTTGTGACTGATGTGTGTTGATGTCTCAGTCAGCCTCACTGAAAACATCTTTTAGCTTACGGTATTCAGTAACAGCTGTTTCCTCTACAATTTACTAGTCTTGGGTTAGGTTGATATGTTCCATTTTAATTATATTTTACCATTCCAAGTGCTGTAAAATTTGTAAGAGCGTGTCTGAAGACTAAATTATGCCATTCTGTTTCATGCCAACCATATAATAGTTTCTATTCAGTAGGAGTTCAAGTTGTCCCATTAATAGCAAGAAGCTCACTTGCAAAGTAACACAGAATCAGGGTATTTACGTTGGATCTGAGGGATTAGTTCAAATGTTTTCACCGAGTAAGTTCACAACAAGAAGCCATTAGAGGCGGTTTGAGAAGAAAACAAAAGTGGAAAGCAAAATCAAACAAATTGAATTTCTGAACCAGTTGCTCTTGAGAACCTCTTTTGATCATACCTACCTGAAAGGATTTGGTAAGATGTGACATGACTGCTCATTATTTAAAGAACATACCTTTACATCCATAAATAAAAACTGCAGTGTAAAAGAAGCATCAGTGAAGAAAAACATTTACTGGCAAGAAGGAAGAATGCTTTGTAAATGATGATGGAAGTTTACTTGTTTTTTTCAAGATAAAGCACATGCACACTTTCACTGAGTTGGAGTTTGTATTTTGCAGCATGCATGGCCAAATAGATGAATGCATTTCTGAAACTAAACATGCATGCCCAGTAACTGGCAAGGAAGCTGAGCTAGAACTGATCTCTCTGCTGACCAGCAAAAACCAAATAAAAAATAGGAATTGATTAACCTAGATTCCAGCTGAATAGAATGTTCGTCTGCTTGGTAAAATATTGCGCAGCAGGGAAATTAAATGCAGGCAGTGAAGAAGTTCTTTTTCAATAGAGATGCTGTAAAAGTCTTTGACCTCATGCTGACCATAACTTTTCATACAAAGCGCTGCTCATCACCTGGGACCTGAAGGGCTGCATTTGTGTGGTGCTGAACCTGTTGGAGGGAGTCAAATCTTTAGTTTTCAGCACATTTAGAGCTGTGAGATTTTGTTTAAAATTTAAATGGAGTCCAAAAGGTACTGTTCAGCTTCCTGATATCTGAAGCTGTCACTGACCAGCAAATAAAAGTATTGTTGAGACATTACTGTAGAGAAGAATGTTAAAAACCAGCTTTTGGTATGAATGCATTTAAATGATGTTGAAGAAAGTTTTTATCTATTAAGCCATTGTTGTGCTTACTGATGAAAATAATGAATGTATTAACAGAATAAAAAAGGTAATATCATTCTTTGAAAGTTATTCAACACATAATTATTGCTAGGGAATTAAAGACTGAATAAAAGTGGGGGGTTGAAAAATTACTCAATAAAGCATCTTTTTTATATCTAAACATTTACACTAATACTTGGGGAATTTTTTCCTGTTGCTAAGAATGAATAAAAGCAATTTCACTTGTCTATTGCACTTGAAAAATTAAAATCTTTGGAAATAATTTGTTCATAAGATAGGTCCTCTTGGTAATCTACTTTTCTCTCTTTTTTTAACATCACAATTACTGGCAAAGTTTTTTTTTTAAAAAAAGTTGAACATGAATTAAAAAACCGCAACTTTTTGTATAAGGGGATTTTGATTTGAGTTGTTCTTTTTCTTCCACAATAGGATGCAGTCCATTTCCCCCCTTTTACATAATTGTGTGTTTCAGAAGATTCAAATTTCAGTCCATTTAAATCAGGCCAGCATGACTGTAACTGATAGTGAGCCCTATTTGTGACAGACATTCATTGTGTGGGCACAAACATGTGAGAACATATTTTACACAGATAGTGTTTTCTCCTTTTACCCCAAGCTGTGGCTTCCTCCTGCTGTAGAAGATGCTCCTCTTGCTCCTGGACATGAGAGGTCATTAGTGTTACCTGCTGCTTCTTCTCCTCAACATTCCTGTTTCTTTCTTTTTCTCTTAATCACAAGTCACTATTATACATATGGAGAAATAGGACAAGTCTTCTGGCTTATTTAATTCAATACAGGTAGCTGCTGAAAAGCAATGTTCTTATTGTGTAGTTATTTGGGGTGGGAAATGCATTTCAGCCAAGATTCCGAGTACCTGCTTTGTTAAGCAGCTCTTGATGGATTCCTCTTCAGCGACATTACACTGCCACTGTCACTTCCTGGCTGAGGCATTAGAACTTCCAAGGGTTTATTGCATACAACTTAGAACTGTGCTGAGCTGTGCACTGTGTGCTGTGTCCTGTGTCATCTATTCTGGCACATTTTGAGCTTTGCAGAATGTGTTTGGGGCTGGAGAGGGTATTTCGTAGCAGGACCCCGTCAGATGCAGCACTGATTTATAAACTGGCGCAAGGAACACAACAGTATCCTTCTTTAACAGCTGACTTGGGTTTACCCAATGGAAAGAAAGTGCACACATGATTAATTTGTAGGGGGAAATGCATATGGGAAAACAAAGAGTAATAACACAAACAGCCCTTGCTGCATGTATCTGCTTCTCTGTGGTTTACAGCTGATTTGAAGCTTTGATTGGTGCCTTCTGACACACACTGTTGTGATGTTGACACTGGCGTGGTGTGTGCCTGAATGCTCCATTTGAAAAGGAGCAGGGGTGCTTACCCTGCCATTACAGCCCAGGTGCAGGTGTTGTGAAAGATGAATTCCAAACCAGAGCCGTCAGTCCAGTGCCACAGGCAAAGAGGATTCATGTTTCCTGGTCCTGCACTGTGGCTGCTCAGAGTCAGAGTCCACTGCACAGGCTTACCCACCCACTATGTTTGCAGGCTGACTTTGAGGACAGAAAGAGGAGTAGGAGGAGGGACAGAAAAATGGGATTGGTTTCTTCCAAGCCAAGTTCGGTGCTGATAATGTGTATTCAAATGGTAGCAGGGGAAAGCAGGTGATTTTAGTCCCAGCTGTGAGATACTGTGGTACATTTCAGTGTTTGGGGTGGGGAGCTGTGTTTGACTTCAAGTGTCTCCTTTATTATGGTAGCTAGTTTTAGTTAATTTGGGTTTCATATTTTGGCCGTAGCTGATATTGATCTTACGTGCATTGTTTTTCTTCTTTGTAGCAGTGCTTAATGGATGCTTTTGGATTGATTCCCTTTCCAAACAATCAAATCTGGTAGTTCTACTTCCTATTACATGGGGTGCCATGTGTTTTCTCAATCAGATACCACTTCACATTCATTTCACTTTTAAGTGAGGTGCCTTCTACCTGTGCTTAAAATCTGATCTCTTGCTCAGATCTAGTCAGCTTTATTTTAGTGAAAGCATTATTGATATACATAATTTTATATTTTTACTCAGTTTTTTGGAGTAGCTTCATTTTGGAAGCTTTTGGTTGTCTGTAATCTCCTGGCATTTTCATATCCGTATATTTAATATGTTGATAATCACTCTGTGACCTTATGCAGACCATTTAATCTCCTATCTGTAAAAAACAAAAAACCAAGAAAACCCAACAAAAACCTGATGATTCTCTTCAACTTTTTTTTTTTTAAAAAAGTATATAAGAACTTTTATTTAGTGAATCAACTCTCTACAAGTGGCTACAGTGGATCCAGAGGAATGAGATTGTCTGCAGTGATAGGCTAGGATTAAGATTGACAGTACTTTTTCTTGTGTATTGGGGACCTGTTTTGGCAAGCACTTTAGAATCTGATCTGTGTTGTACAAAACTCAACATTTAATTTTTTTTTCCCTGGATGTCATCTCTGTAGCTGGAAGTGTCCTGGCTATTTAACTAGCTAGCTTTTAGCATTTGGTCTGTGTTGCTTCAATCCAGAAGTTGGTCTCAGTTATAAAGTTTAAATTAATTTATGTTGGTTTTACAAACATATATTTTTGCTTGAGAATTTATGCAGGGAAATTCTGACAGAAAACACTGGTCCACCACTGAAACACTCCTTTCAGTTCTGCATAAATACATACTTCTTTATCTACTTCTCCCTGGGGTATTAATAGCCATTTATTCCTTTCAGTTTTAGAAAGTGATTTTACCTGTAGATGCAGATTTGTGAACTTTTCTTCTCTCTCTTCCCATAGTTTCTCACGTCTGTTTTTTTTTTTTTTTTTTTTTTTTTTTTTTTTTTTTTTTTTACTGTATTTTCTTTTTTCTTCCTGTCTCAATTTACCTCTACATACTCGGAAGAAACAATACTGATTAACAGTGAGGGTTTGGTTTGATTTTAATATCTTTGCTCCTTGTCAAGAGGTTTTTAAAATGTGCATGATGGTCTTCTTTTTGAGATATGGGAAAGATCTGATGTGTATTACCATGCTGGTCACTCACTTCAGCCTACCTTAGAGGTCAGAAAATGCCTATGGTGCCAGTACACATTACACTTTCCAGGCAAAGGTTAATTTTTTCCCCAGTATTTTCCCATTCCATATTAATACCTCTTGCCCCCACCTTTACTTTAGAAAATGGGCAGCTGGTTTGGGGCATATGTGCATTGTTTAAAACACTAGTGCTGTACTTTGTACTCAGGAGTTTTGGGCTCGATCTTTTCCTCGCACAATTAGAGTGAGAGGTGGCAGTGGTTAATACTGACAGATGAGGTCAGGAAAATGAGTAATGTTATGTTTTATGAAACTGATTGAGAACCTCCTCTAAGGTGCTGAACTCCCTCTACCTGAAGACTACGTGGGTTCAGCATATTTGGGGAGAACAATCTGTAAGATTCCCTCGTTTTATAAAGAAAAAGGAAGTTGGGAAGTCTGTTTCCTTTGACAGAATTAGACAAACTGAAAAAGATGTTTGCCATTAAATTAGTTTATGTACTGTGGTCTAGTGCTTCCGTGGAGCTGCATTTAAATAGAAAATACTGACAAAGGTTGGATTAATTTCTTGTTACTTTTAGAAAGATGTTTTTATTATTGCTCTGGATAACTTTTTTTGTTCGTACCAATTCTTAAGAAATAACATTTTAGAAATCAGGTAGTTACAACTAAATTATTTGAACTAATATTACAAATTGTTTTAATGAGTATGGGGTATTATTTTAATGTAAATTTCTTACATCCTTTTTTTCTGCTAGTATAATAAAAGCTTGCCACACCTGTGAAGGAAAACTGCTGTTTTTCACCTATAATTTTTGTTTGCTGCTCTCAGCTGTGCATTAGTATTCAGAGTCAGTATTAACCATAAAGCATTTAAAGATTTTTCAAACAATCAAACCCATCATTTTACTGAAAAAAGATACTGAAGCATAACGTTAGCATTGTAAAATAAAATGCATAATTGCTGTCATCATCGCCTGCTTTGGAATTTCAAAAGAACATGCCTTTGGTAATGGAACACAATTTGTCAGAATTCTTGTAAACTGAAAGGCTCAGTTTTCTTTTCCCCAAAAGATTGTGAAGGACAAATGTCCAGTGCTTTGAGCCACAAGAAATATGTAGTTGGTAACATGACCTAAAAATTTGAGAAAAGTGGAAAGGTCTTTTGTTCTGCTTTGGTAAAGCTAGATAACTACGTGGGAAAACTTCCATGTTTGCATTTATAGGCTTTGCTTGGATCTTTTGAATCACTCTTGTGTAATAGAGAAACTGTGAGTAAAGGATGAAGGTCTACTGTCACAGAGTCAGCTGAAGGATGGACTTCTCTGCAGCATTTTGGGAGCATGACACCATGCAATACATAAACCTGATTAAAAGAGGAATGTAGAATCTGAAGATATGAAAGTATAGGGAAAAATTGCATAGGGAAGATTTCAGGAGCTGCTATTTAGTTGAAGTTGGTGATTGCAAAGATATGTGTTCCCTAGCACAACTCTGACCTGAAGGCAGACTGTCATTAAGAAATAAGTTAACTTGAATTGGTGAATCTATCCCTGAACAACTGGTCTTTAAAATGGAGAAACAGAAGTCTTCATTAATGCCTTTGTAACCGGTATATATGCACCACAGGATCAAAATAAGCTATCATTGTAAATAAATCATATTATTGTCCATATTTCTTTGTACTAATAATGGTGATAAATCAGGCTTTTAGGTTTTTTAAGAAAAATGGGATAAAATGCATCTCCTTTTTTCTCTTTACTAATATGCTTATTAGATTATTTCTGTGCACATTTTCTAGAGCTTTTTGGGTGACTTGGATATTTCTGTATATCTGAATATTATATATCTAGAGTATCTATGCAATCCAAAAGCCTGTGACAGTCCTTCAGTATTACTTGATATTCCCCAGGTGTTTGTACTGGGTTCAATTCTGTTTAACAGCTTCATGAGTGACTGAGATGATGGGACATCCTCACCAGTACAAGACTGGGAGATGTGGCTGATACACCAGGCATTTGTGCTTGACAGGCTGCAGAAATGACCTGACAGGAGCCTGATGATGTTCAGTAAAAGCAAATTCCAAGTCCTGCACCGGCATGCACGGGTACATGCTGGGGGATCAACAGCTGGAAAGGAGCTTTGCACAAGGCCCAGGTGGTCCTGGTGGGCAACAATCAGAACAGCAGCGTGTCCTGGCAGCAGAAAAGGCCAGTGGTATCTGTGGATGCAGCAGAAAGAGCATTGCCAGCAGGTCAAAGCAGATCTTTCCTCAACTGAGCACTGATGATATCCCATCTGGGGTGATGTATCCAGTGCTGGACTCTGCGGTGCAGGAAAGTCATGGGTCTACTGGAGCAAGTTCAGCAAAGGGCTACCAAGGTGATTAAGAACTGGAGCATGTTTCAAATGAGGAGCATTGTGAGAGACTGTTCACCCTGAATCTGCAGTGGGGATCTTATCAATGTGCATAAATGCCTCAGGGGAGAGTGTCAGGAAGACAGAGCCAGACTATTCTCAGTGGTATGCAGTGAAAGGCCAAGAAAGCAAACTGAAATGCAGGGAATTCTGTTTAAATACAGGGAAAAACCATTTTTACTATGTGGGATCAAACGCTGACACAGAATGCCCAAAGAGGTTTTAAAGTCTCCAGCCTTGGATATCTTCAAAGCCTGACTGTAAACAACCCTGAGTAACCTGTTCCAGCTTTTCTTGCTTTGAGCTAGCAGAGAATCTCCAGAGGCCCCTTCCAGCCTCAGGTGTTCTCTGGTGCTGAGATTCAATGAGCATATGTGATCTGACATCTAAGAGCAAGGTCCAGGTAAAACTGGGCAAAAGGTGTTTATTGAATTGGCTTTTCCTCTACTGAAAAGCTGATACAGAACCCTGGGAGATCTTTTGAGTTCCATCAAGAGGATATTTGGGAGGAGAAAGAAAAACTCCATTCTTCATGTTGCAGTGAGAGCAATGATGGCACAAAAGGAGCATTCATTTAATGATTTAAACTAATCAATGTGTTGACTTAACACCTTCTAACTCAACTAACCAAAACAGTGCTCGCTGCAATGTCCAATTTTTACATGATAGAAAGTTGTTCTTCCAAATCAGATGGATTTTTAATTAAAATTACTTTAATTCTTGAGTGGTATAATTTGTCACAATATGACCTCATATTTCATAACTTCGAAAGCTGCCTAATTCTAATTTTTTCCACTTTATAGGAAAAAAGCTGAAGGTCCAAGAAAATGTGTTCTAAAAAGCCACTGACATGACGGATTTCAATATCTCTAAGTAATTAGTTAAGTTATGCTTGTCTCTTTCATTAAAAGCACCATTAGACAGCCAGATGCAAAAGATGACTGTGGTAAATGGTTTTCCAGGTAATTCTTGATAATGTTAAATGTGGTTGTCATTTCAATTGATCACTATGCATCTTTTCTTAAATATCCATCCATCTACTTGAGCTGCCTGCTCAATAAATTGTATGTGGAAATCATTAGGATAATTTAATGAAAAGAATCTCGCACTTTAACTAGCTGCAGAATGTTTTTTCTGTTTGTGTGTTTGGCTTTTTTTTTTATTTTCAATCTCTCCCTACATTGGTGAAAAAAATCTATACTACAGACATTTCTCTCTCCTTTGTGTCTTAGTACATTTCTCCCTATTTCAGGCTTCTTTTGGAAACAAAGGATACTATCAATGTGCTGAGTAGAAAATTGTAAATCTGTGTGAAAAGCCATACGTTACCCACAATTTCTGCTCGTGCTTGCCTTTCATTTCAGTGCACCAAAGGTTGATGGAGGCAGTGATTCCTGTCACAGCACAAGGCTGAGCTAAAGCATGCTTTCCTTTCTGTCAGTGCACCCACTTTGCCACGTGAAAGCCCGTGGTATTTGGGTTATTCTTCACCATCTTTCACTGTTACAATTTTTGCCCTGTACAGAAGCTAGAACAGGAGAAGGACTAAATTAAGGATTTTTTCATCTTGACTATTTGGAAAAAGGTTGGCTGGTCACTTGCCTTTTTCAGTGTTGCTATTACATGAGAAAGGTGATGTGCTGATAAAGGATACAGATTGCAAAATTATGGCTATTACTGAGTGCTTAACACTGGCAGGGGTGGAGTGAGAGGAGAAGACAGCATGGCACAGTGACATTCTCAGCCTGAGAGCAAATCTATTGGCAGGCACCCACGAAGTTTTTAATACGGCTTGTGTAGTGAAAATGACATTCCCATAATATCCCTGATCTGTCTTACAGTTTCTGGAGGAAGATGCCTGTAAGTAGCCTTCAGTAGATCTCTCACAGTGCATTCTCCATGTGGTGTATCTGCAGACTGTAGTATGATGTATCCTATTTCTCATCTGCATGACAGTCAAGACTTCACTCTCTCTTTAACCCCTCTGAATTCTTCCCTTTATAATATTGGTCTTTCCGCATTTTCTTCTGAGTAAAACTTGCTCATGTAGTAGTTGTCAGGGGCTGCAGTCTTGTAAGTTGTAGCTGCATTAAAGACTCTGCCTCAATCTTTGTTGTTGCATATGCTGTTCTGCTTGAGCTCAGGAAGTGTAGAGTGCTTTTGGTTCCCTCTTTGACATTAAAGGAAAGGCAGTTCATTCTGGATACAACTGTCATTAGTGCTTAGAAATTTTCTTTCAGAACATGCTGTCTTTCTTTTTTTTTTTTTTCATTTATTGTTGTCTTTTCTTTTGACAGCCTTTTTTCTTTTATCTAATGGTGCTTAAGCAGGTAAATAGGAGATTCCTTGAATAGCATATTTTAATAAAACAAAACAACCTAATTAACTCATTCTCTCATGTGCTCCAGTAATCCTTCAATGCAGACTCCTTACAAAGGGTGGTATTAAAGATAAGAAGAACTAACATAAATCAGAAATGTCAAATGCTTTTCTGAAGACCCTTTTTTCCTCCAGATTTTAAAGGAGTCAGTATACTAATTGTTTATTGTACATCTTATGTATTTCTTTAACTATTTTAGCTAGGGGCTGTTATTCAAGGGGGACTTTAAAATTGATAGAAAACTAATCAGTAACCTAAGTTTGTGTAACTGGATTGAGTAAAGTAAGAACTGATAATTTTGCCACAAATATAAAATCATTATCAACTGATCTAATTTCCTGTATATGATCTTTCATAAAGCATTTTAAAAAATTACTTAGCCTTGATTCTCCCCATAGATCTCTGAAACAAAAGACTTAGGAATTACATTCTTAGAGAACAGAAAGCAAAGTACAGAGTCTAAAAGGGACAATCAAATTGGGAAGATATTTATTTTGGTTTAAAATATCCTAAAATAAGATATTTGAAGAAAGAGGAAAATAAATTATTAAAGGTGAGTAATAGTAACTCCTTCTCAGACTTGAGACTATTTGATTTCCCTTGAGAGTACCAGAACTTTTAGGTGCTTTTAGTACTGCTCAGACACTGCATGGATGTGTGCATGGAGCTGCAAGATAGTTAATTAAAAGCAAAAGAGACAGACAAAAAGCTGAGTTTAGAGTGGAAACGGAGTCGTTCAGGACCACAAGTCTGGAGCAGATATAGGAGGAAAACCAAGACTGGCCAGAGAAGATAAATTAGAAAACACAACTGTTTAAGTGAAGAAGAAGAAACGGTGAAGTGCAGTCACTCTGGGGCTAAAGCTATTGATAAACTAGCTGAGAATACAGTTAAAGATAAGGGGCAGCTGTTTGACAGACGGCTGTGAAAACAGGTAGCTGAGGATGTGCAGATTGCCTGCTAGGGAGCCTGCATGGTGCATTCAGATACATTAGGAGTAGGAAGCTGAGGGCAGAATTGTGGTGGATGTGCAGAAGAGTTGTGTCCACTGAAGTTCACTCTTTCTGAGCTCTGAATGGACCATGAGGTTTCAGAGACTTGCTGTTCCTGTGTTGTCAGGAAACTTCCATTGCAGGCAGTCTTTGATTTTCTGACCCCTCTGCTATATTTTCAATACTTTTATAGTGCAAATAGCTATATCCTCTTTGCCAGATATCTGTTTGTCAAGATTCAATCACCATGTCACCAAGTTTGAAAGCCTGGAAGGTCTTCAGACACATTGTACTTTCCTTTTTCTGGCTTGCCCAAACTTGTCTTTGGCAAGCCATCTGATCAGTGAATGTGCTGTATTCATAATGTGAATATTGCCACCTAGGCACTCCATGGCAGCTTCTCGAGTCACACAACTGCTGGTTGCATCATAGTAGTGCCCCTGGTTTTCAATGGCTACTTGCAAAGCTGATTCTGAGACAGTGTTATCACTTGGACACAAATTCCTGTGAACTTCAATTGAGTAGAAAATCCTGCAGACTTGAAATGTGTGATTCTTCTTTGATTTGGTTGTTTTCTGGTTTTGTTTTTTGGGGGTTGGTTCATTTGCTTGGTCGGTTATTTTGTTTTCTTGTGTTGTTCTGAACAGTTCAAAATACCTCTTTGACAAAGTGGAGCTACTGTCATCCTGTGATAGAGTAAGAGAGGGCTATTGTCATAGAACATCTGTCTTTTTTGAAAGTCATTATGTAGTGGACAGGATGGTGGATACTGGATCTAATTATTGCCTTAAGGATTTTCTTATTGCCTTCATACTCCTTTGTAACACCAGGTGGTTACTCAAGCCATATTCCTTGCAAATGGTTAATAAATGCAAGTCTCATTTTTCAGAGTAACAGCTGGAAATTCCTGTAGAAATATCTTGCAGAAATGCTGAGCACTTACAACGGAAGCCAATGGAAATGCTACTTTGAATGGATGAAGTACTGTATAGCAATCACCGTCTGAAAAATCGTTCACTAGAGTTATCAAGTTGGGTGTGAAAATTAATAGGATTTTTTTCCCATGGTCTGTCTATGCCTCAGTCAACTATTTGTAAAATGGAGTGATACCATCTTTCATTTTGCTAGCCATTTTAAAGATTGATTAAGTTTTGAGAAGCAGTCTTCTGTTCTGAAAAGTGCCATAGAAAGTTCAAGACAAATGAATGGATTTAACAGGTTTACCATAGGTTTTAACAGTTTGCAGCAAATATTGAACAGCTGATCATTAATAAGTTTTCATTTATCACGCATACTTAATGGCACAGGGTTTCTGAGGGGTAGGGGAAAGGCAGTTAATTAGAAACTGCATAATGGAAATACATAAGTGAGATGAATTCATGGTTGAGTAAAGTACCTTAATAATGTTTAACCTGTTATGAGTTTGACCATACAACTTTATAGTCATGTTCTTTAAGCTTTCTTTTGGCTTTATAAATGTAAACCTGTATTCAAAATGCAGCTGTAAAAGCAAGTACTGGTTTAGATTGAATAAGTTGTGGTCTTATTGAAGATGATGGGAAAATTTCCATCATCTATTATTTATTCCTCTTAACTTTTCACTCATCTGTGATGAATAAAATAATACCTGAATATGTGCATGACCATCTTGAATGTCAGCTTAGAAATGGAAAAACATGTTGCTTTATTCCTCCACTGAAACATCATGCTTTGGCTGTTCTCATGTGGCACTCAGGTTGGGGTAGTTTTCTGAATTAAATCATTATATGTGATCATAGTGTCTTTTCAGAATTCCTAATATTACTTACTATTGCACCTCCCAGAAATGTGAATAAATGACAGGTAGCTCCTCAGCAATCTCCTTCCAAAACCAGAGATGGTATTGGTGTCTACCTGGTCAACTGCTTTTGGCATCTAGGCATGTTACCTTTACTGTGCTTAGAACAGTGATTAAAAAATCTTACTGAACTCATCAGATTGCTGTGGTAAACCACCAGTGATATGTGTTTTAAATGTTGTTTAACATATTAGACTTAGAAATTGCTTGAATTCAACTTGAATTGTTTTTTCCACATGCAAATATTTTCCTTTTTTTTTTTTTTTAAACTGAAAACAAAACCAATATAATTGATTTGGTTTCCAAGGGGTTGCAAATAGGTACTGAAATGAGCATTTGAATGTACATTCCTCTCCAGGTGATTTGTAGTGGTACCTGGTGTCGCCTGTGTGCCTCACAGGTGGCCTTGTTCCTCAGGTATGCATTAGGGGTGTATCTAAAGCATCCTAAAACTGGGCAACAGGTATTAGGTGATCAAAGTCCACCATGTCTCTGGACAAATAGTAATGCTCTTAATAACAGACATTGAGGGTTGCTGTACATTTCACCTTACAAATTCAGGTTCTCTTCCCTTTTTGCACATACTTTCTTTGAGGGAAAAACTATCTCTAGGTCACTATACTAAGCACACAATGTATTTCTTTATTTGCTTGTTGTGCAATTTCTTTCACCCTCTCCATCTCACTTTGTTCATTGATGCCTAACATCATCTTAAATTGACTTGCAGACACATAGAATTTCTTGCTCTCCTTCCTGTCCTTTTATTTAAACTTTGTTAAAAATACAGAGTTCTCCTGTATTTTTTACCCCCAGTCTTAAATTTCTGCCATTTATTCAGAGTGTAAAAAGATTGGTATTATTTAAAAATTAGATTATTCATCATTTTAATATTAATGTTATTGTTGCTATCTAATATCAGGGGAGAGTCTGTATTGCTAAATAATTTTTACTAAAAAATCATCTAAGTATCATACAGGTTATAGAAACTGATGATGAAAGCAAGTAAAAATGAGAGTAAAACATTGTCTGCTGGTGTGCAACAGTGTTGTTACTTGTTCAGATTTCTATTGCAGAAAATGTTTGTTAACTTCCCTCTCTTCAGCTTTATCTATCAGGGAATCCGTGCTATCAATGTGGGTGGAAGTGAGCCTCTAACATAATAACTTTCACTGAAAAAATTGAAATAGGTTATAGAAATGTATTGCCTGTTACCTGATTGCTTAGTACTGCTTTGAATTTTGAGGCAGGAAGGGAGATGGTCTGGGTTACCTGCTGTTCCTCCATTCTGGGCATGTAGCAATTTCAGCCTGTCTTTGGTTCTGGTGTTCACAATTCAGCAACATAAGCTGATTGCCAATAAACTTGTTATTAGGTTTATGTAAAGGGGACCGATAAAATTGCATTTTTTTCCAAACATAAATCACGGAGAGACCCATAGATAACATTGCTGCAATTTTGAAACACTACTTCATAATGAGATTCCTCATAGAATGCATCTGAACACTCAGGAAGTTGATAACTGCAGTTCACTAGGTAATTATGCATGGTGTGCAATCCACTGATCAACACAAATTATACTCTTAGACTGGTCTTAATCCAGCAAATGCTACCTTAATCAATTATATTATTGTAATTTTACATCAAGACTAATAAGACCAGGACTTGACATTTTTCATAAGCAAAATACCGAGTCAAAAATTCACCTTTTTCTTTACTTTAGATTTAATTGTATTGTATGGATATTCAATACTGGCTGGAACTGCAGAGGTGTCCACTTGCAGGATAGGAGGAGGGGATGTCTGCTTAATCTTACACCTTCCTTCTCAGGTGAATTTGTCCTTTATAGTGCTGATATATAGCTCCTATTTGTGTTGCTTTCTGGTGATTCAAATCTGTGCATTGCCTTAAAATGTTGGGCATGAAAAAATTATCAGAGTACTGGAACACTCTCCTATCAGGGAGGGCTTAGAGAGGTCATTCAACCTGGAGACAAGAAGACTCTGAGGAGACCTTGTTGCAGCCTTTCAGTACCTAAACAGGGTAGAAGAAAGATGGGAGCAGACTTTCTAATAGGGTCTGTAGCAATAGGACAAGGGATAATGGTTTTAAACTAAAAAGGGGTGGATTCAAAACAGATAAAAAGGACAAAATGTTTTGGGGTTTTTTTATGAGAGTATTGAGACATTGGAACTGGTTGCCCAGAGAGGGGGTAGGTGCCCCATCACTGGACATATTCAAAGTCAGGTTGAATGGGGATGTGACCAACCTGATCTGGTTGAAAATGTCCCTGCTTATTGCAGGAGATTGCAGTAGATGACCTTTGGAGATCCTTTCCTACCCAAACTATTCTACGGTACTATTCTATAATTCGATGAATACTCCCTAGGAAGTCCTTCCACCAGCTGCATTCTCAGAGTCAGCCCTAGACTGTGCCTCAAGCGCCTGTTACCAGCATTTTTCTGGGCCTTGAGAATAATACTGATACTTTTTGTTGTGTTTTAGATGGCAGTTTTGGTTGTGTGTAACCATATGCAAAATCTAACATAATTTGCCACTCTCAGCTGAGGAAATGTAGAGTCCCAAGTCCAATTTTGCAGATGGTCAGTCCCTCCTGGTCCCAGGTTGCTCTCACAGCATGTACCCATTGGAGAGTAAGTTACATGACAACTCTACTTCCTTTGAACTGACAAGGGAAGCAGGAAGAGGAATCCAGGAGTATAGCCCAGAGCTGAGTTTATACATACTTGATTGTGTGTTGTAACAAATGCTGTTTCACTCTTTTTATGGTTAGCAACCAGAGCATCTTTACCATCCAGAAGTACTGCACGGGCAGAAACAAGTAGCCCAGCTATCTTTCCCGTATATCCTGTTCAGGACAGTAGCTCCAGTTGTCTCCCAGTACATTGGAGGCAAATAGCTGTCCAAATAACTAATTCCCAGTAAACTGTCCAGGAGCCCCTTGTGTCAGATGGCTGCTGCACACGTGTGGTATTGATTGACTGCCCATGAGGTCATGTTGGAGGTCTGCTGGATGCTGAGAGTACCAGAGATTCATTGCCTTAGTCATTTGGAGGCTGTGATGTACCAAAACGTCTTTGCAAGCTGTCTGGCCACAGAAAGCTGACACTGTGCTATGTATGTATTAATTGCTGTTATTCAGAGGACTAAAAGAAGAAAGCAGCAAACAGCTCTAAAAAAGCACAGGCCTCGACAGCATAATAGTCCTGCCTTAATTTGGCCTTGTTTGTCCTTAGAAATGTCAGAATTACCTGCAAACAAAAGTCTATCCCTGTGGTAGAGCTAGTGAACTGAACAAAAGGTCCTGAGGAGCACCTGGAAGCCCTGAAATATGGAGAGATGACAAAGCCTGCAAGTCTTGGCCCTGGGTCATGCTTTCCTAGCCCACATATGGGCAGCAGCATGAAACATGAGGTGATTTATCTGTTCCCATTATATTTAAGCCTAAAAATACTATAGCAGAATTGAAAAGCTATTCAGAAGTCTTAAGCATTGAATTTTTTCTTTTCATTTTTCAGGATGCTGACAGTCTCCCTGCTGATAGTTTGATAGATTGGATGTTTTCTGTAACTTTCCATAGCAGGTTATTCTACCCCTCTCTAGGCCCATTCTTCCCTCCCTTGATTTTTGTCAGATTTACATCTGTTTCCTTAGCAAGCTACTATAAAAATGTCTTTGAGTCCATTTACGATGTATGCTTAATATCAGCTTCAGAACACTGAGCAGAATGTGAAATGACCAGACTGTTTGGAATAAACAACTCTGGATTTTTAAATTCATCAGAATCCTTTTTTATTTCCTCTTTGGAGGATCCCTGTCTTTGAAGTGTTTGTGCTGTGCTTTGCCTGAGGATGTGTTTGCATAATAAGAGCTTTGATTTGAATAGATTAATAGCCATATGTGTTTGCGTTTTCCCTCCATTTTCATGATTATAGCAGAAAAAGAGGGTAAGGCCAGTTTTAGCTGAGTAATTCAGCATATTTTCACACTGAGATTTAGTTTTGCTGCATAGTATAGGACAATGCAACTCAAGTAGATGGCAGAAAATGTGAATTGAGAATGATAGGAAGAAAAAGGGACTTGAAGATGATCTCCTTTGCAATTGTACAACAATCAATAACTACAAATTAGTTACAGTTTGAGTGACAAACAAACCTCAGATATGCTCTAAAAAGGAACTGTAAAAACCCCCTGCATATTAATCACTGTGACTGTCATCTTTGTATAATAGATCAGAGAAGGGAATTCGCAGACTGTAGTGATATTTTCTTCCCTTTTTCTGTCAACACCGTGGTACTCAGGATTACATGGCAGTACGAGCAATAGCTGCATGAAACATCTCTTGACCTAAGAGAGAGCTTTTTCTTATTGAATTTCAGACTCTTTTATTCCAGTAAAATTCTTTCATACCTTAAATGATTATTGAAGTTGCATGCAAAATAAGTTCTTTACTCATCAGAGCTTTTTGAAAAGAGGTAGAGTTCTCTGCTTTTGCATTGCCCTTCTGGAGGGGTGTGATGACTCAGTGATGTACTACAAACATAGGTAAATAAAATCAGTTTTGGCCATCTATTCTCTCTGAATGGTTTCAAGCTGAATATGGCAAGAATTTGAGGGAACAGTCAGAAATGTGAGCTTTGATATCCACGTGTAAATGTAGAAAGGAGAGTGGCAGGTTTTTGTTCAGGAAATGTGATTATAAATCCCCTTCAATGTAGTTTCTCAACTGCAGTTTTAGTGTGTGCTTCCTATTCAGCTCTGCTTGTTTCATACTGAAGTATTGAATAGGTGAAAGGCATTTAGGCAGCTGTTTTCAGAAATAAAAGCTAGGCTCTTTTGAGTTACAAAACAAAGTTTTCACTTTTTTTTTTTATTAAAGAGAAAATATTGATCAAGTGTGAGTTTGAAACAGTTAATAAAATACAATTTGAGCTTTGCAGATTTTTGTAATTTCAGACATACTTAAAAAAAAACATCAATCAAGAATATAAATTTGTTCATTTATGCTGTACATGGGACTTTTGTAGTGAAACAAACTGAGCTGTGGTTTGGACACCTTCTTTAGCATTTGTACCAAATAATTGATTTTATGAATGGCAAAGTTTGGAGTGCTTTTTGTATTCCCTCTACTTCTAAGAGAGTTATTAGAGATAAGCACAGATCCACTGATTCCTTCACAAATTCTCTATCACAAATATTTAGAATTCTGCTTCACTTCACTGCGTGATGTTTTACAGCCTAAGGTCTTATTTCTCCCTGGTCTTACTCAATTTGACTGTCTACCTTTACATTAGCACTATCCATCAGGAGTGGATTTGTAAAGGCAAACAGGCTCTCAGGACCCAGCATTTGTATACACAGGAGAGGTGCCCAATGACTGGAGGAAGGCCAGTGTCACTCCCACCTTCCAAAAGGGCAAGGAGGAGGACCTGGGCAATTACCAGCCAGGCAGCCTCACCTCCATTCCTGGAAAGGTGATGGAGCAGGTCATTCTGCAGGTCATCACCAAGCATGTAGAAGAAAAGAAGGTCATCAGGACTAGTCAGCATGGATTCATCAAGGAGAATACATGCTTGATGGATCTGATAGCCTTCTGTGATTCAATGGCAGGATGGGTTGATGAGGGGAGAGCAGTGGATGTTGTCTGCCTCAACTTGACTAAGGCTTTTGATACTGTGCCCCATGGTATCATCGAAGGCAGGCTCAGAAAATGGGGGTTAGATGAACAGACAGAGAAGTGGAACAGGAACTGGCTGAATGGCAGAGCTCCCAGGGTTGTGATCAGCAGAGCAGAATCCAGTTGGAGACCTGTAGGCAGAGCTGTTCCCCAGGGATCAGTACTGGGTCCAGCCTTATTCAGCCTGTTTATCCATAACCTGGAGGAAGGGATGGAATTTACCCTACAAATCTGGGGGGAGCGACTGACACACCTAAAGGCGGTGCTGCCATTCAGGGGGAGAATTGGGCAGAGAGAAACCTGATGAGGTTCAACAAGGGCAAGTGTAGGGTCCTGCCCCTGGGAGGAATAACCCCAAGAACCAGCACAGGTTGAGGGCTGACCTACAAGAGGGCAACTCTGTGGGGAAGCACTATCTGTTTCTCTTGTTTCACTCCAAAAGCTAAAAGTTTTAGGAACATACATACATTTGCAAACAAACATCCATCTGCATATTCAGTTTATAGCTCTCAACTAACAGCTGACAGAATCTTAGGGCACTTCTGTTGCTTGTTTTGATTCTTCAATTTAATTTGTCAGGGAAAGGTACTTTTTGTCTGCAGGATTTTCAGTGTGAATTTATCACAGTGTTTGCAGGGGAGACCGAGTGAATCAAATAATTTCTGCAAATTTTCTCTAGTGTTTTATCAATCCCTGGCCAAAAAGTAGTTTTACAGCTGTCACTGTTAAAAATAGAAATTTTTGGAGAATAAGCCCTTACAGAATCCTGAGAACTGAATTTACTTTCCAATTTAAAAATGGAAAACATTGCCATGTAGCATTTCAATTTGAAGGGATATGTTGTTGATATATATGGTGATCCATGTTGTTCAGACACCACTGGGACCATTTATTCCACCTGATCAACCTTCCCTATCTCACATCCTTGAGTACCCTTACAATTTGGATCTAGTTGTCAGGTGACTCTTTTTAGTTCTAATGCCTTGCCATAAACCACTGCTTATGTGAGACTCCCCTAAGGACACAGACAGTTTACATGTTGCTCTTCTGAAGGCTGGAAAAGGGATCTGCAGCCTTTGTTTCTCTTGGGGTGACCATTTTTCATTCTCACAGATTGGTGTTATCCAGCAGCATTGTAATTTATGGGTTTTTTTAATTTTAAATTGAGTATAACTGTAAAGCTCTGGTGCCTCTTAGAGCCAATAAACAACGTAGGCATTTCTGTATTAATTTTTCAACACATTATTATGATGTTGCTCTGCAATTTAGCAGCATTAAGGATCAGAGTTTGACTCCGTGTTTTATTTGCTTTATTATTTTTATGTCACTTTTACCACCAGTCCATTGAATTGGAATTAATGAGGATTGAAAATACATCTAATGCATACTTTGTAGCAAACTGCTGAAATTACTGCTCAAGTAATTTGTTGCTCACTGTAAGATTTTACTGTATCAGCTATGTTGTATCTAGTGATTATAAATTTAATACTTTTGGTAGACTGCACTGAAATTTTCTGAGGAAAATGATGAGAGTGGTCTAGAGCAAAGGCACTGTATTTTTCCTGTTTAGAGCAAACCCACAATTTCTACCTTCTGGCATCTCAGTTACTCCTTTACTACCATCACAGACTGGTTTACAGGGAGCGGTTGTGGGTTTTGTGTGTGTGGATGTAAGGACAGGTGTGCATTTTTGCAAATATTCAGGTGCAATAGTGTGGACTTTTCTCTAGCTTTTCATTTTCGATACCTTTAAATAAAAATTTGCTTAGTGTTAACAGCTGTCTCCTAAACTGGTAATAGGAGCTGGAAATACATAGTGCTAACCTTAATTACATGCTTCAGGCTCTCATCTCTAGCACCAGCTCTGTCAAATGCAGACTATATTTTGTCTGAGATAGGAATGTTTAATCAGATCGACATGAATAAAGTCAAGCTGAGGAACTTGCTCTGCTACCTTTTTTGAATGTGTTAGAAAACTCATGTGCAGCTTGTCTGTCATGCAACTCTAAATAGATAAATGATCTCTGTATTTCTGCAGGGCTGGATTGGTGTGCTGGTTAGATCTTTCTCAGCAAAATGTCTCCCAGTAGCTTGCAGTTAATAATGGTTTGCCTCAAATGATTTCTCTTACTAATTTCCCTTTCTTTGCACTCTCCCTTCCTCAAAAAAGCATGCTGCAAAGTTTACTTGGTAGACTTATTTTTATATCACCCTTTTTATTATATTGCCTTTTTGTTCAACAACTGCAATAAGATTTGATGGTGAAATGCAGATAAGGAATTAAATTTGTTCTTTTCTATGAATTTATTAGGGACACGAACAAATCCTATGTTTCTATGTAATGTTATAGATTCAGGTTTGGAATAATAACATTCAGATCATGAACAGCCTTATAGACCAAATAGAAGTGGGAGCCAGGGGTGTAGAAAACATAAGGAACAGTCAAATGGACCTCTGTTGTCACAAAGAAATAAAAATAAATATAAAAACCCCTATATGTGTTTGGCAATTCACATTAGAAAACTGTGCTGACTTCCTACTGTCCTCTAGAAAGGCTGTTTCAGAGCCTTACAACAGCATTCATTAGCAACTGTCTTCATGGTTTCAGCCTCATTTTACTCATTCCCACTTTATAAGCTTCTGTTCTATGTCAGTATTGGTCTCCTACTTTCTTTCCCTTCTCTGGTATTATCTAACCATGTCCTTCTAAAGAATAACCTTGCTACACTTCCCAACTTGTTTTGTTGGGCTAAGAAAGTCGGTTTTCTTCTCATCACTTCTTTTATGACATAGGCAATTTGTTTTTCTAGTCATCACTGGAACTTGCCTCTATGTGTATTCTGGTGTGAGTTCATTTTATTTTATTTTATTTTATATGGATAATTGGCATCAGATGACATGTTTCAGATGAAGACTCTCATGCAAGGGATTTTGTATAAAGGCTTTAATAACTGTCTGCTTCTATAAAAACACTTCTGATGCATCTGAAAATTGCATTTGCCTTTTTCAGAGCTGCATCATGCCAGTGATTTATAGTCAACCTGTGATCAATATATACTGCCAGGCCTTTTTATCATTTTTAGCTGATGTACTCTCATTCTGTATCATGGATTCATGTTAATAGCCCCTTGCCCTTGTTCTATTACACTTCATTCCATTTCAATTACAAACCTCAAAGCCACCTAATTTTTTGTGGATAATATTCTGTTCCTCCTTTATATTGATGTCTCTGAGCTTCATGTGATCATCCATTTTCATCACAGCAAGTCTACTCTTTGAGCTAAAGCAATTTAATAGGAACATTTTATATAAGGCTTAGCCATGAGGACTTCTGCTTTCCTGCATGCCAGTATGGTTTGCTCTCACATTGTCCTTTAGTTAGTCTCTCACTCACTTATGTAAGCCTCCAACAATCCTCCGTGTTTTATTTGTAATTATTATATATCCAGTGTTGTTAATTTAGTGTCTAAAGTTAAACAGTGAGAGACAACTAAGTCCACAGGGGAAACTACAGGAAATTTTCTACGTTGCAACAAACTCCTTCCAGCTGCTTTAGTTCCTATGGAAAGTCTCCTTAATTCTGTCATTGCTAAGGCTGCTTGTGTTTGCCTCCATTCTTCCTGGCAGTTTTGGTTTTGCCAGAGGATGCTTATGTTTCACAGCACGCTCTGTGGTAACGCTCTGTCCCCAGCCAGGCCAGGCACCAGCACAAACACCCTCCTTACTGCCCTGTCCTGCAGGATGGAGAGCACAGAAAGACAGAAAGAAGAATCATGGATCAAGGTAACATCCGTTTAACAGGTGGGCAGCAAAAGCTGCACACACAAGCAAGGCAAAAAGAGGAATGTATTCACTGCATCCTACTGGCAAGCAGATATCTGGCTTCTTCCTGGGAAGCCAAGCACCATCACATGTAACACTGATGCCCTAACTGCAAACACCCCAACTTCCTACTCTTGAGCATTTACTGCTGAGCAAAACAGCATGGGACATGCATTTGGTCAGGCTGGGTCAGCAGTCCTGGCTGTGTCCCCTCCCCGCTTCTGGCTCACCCACAGCCTGTTTGTGGAGAAAGAGGAGACCCTGGTGGTGTGCAGGCTCTGCTCAGCAATGCCCAAAAGCACTGCTGTGTCATGCACACTGTTTTAGTCACAGATCCAGAACAAAGAACTGCATGGGCTGCTATGAAGAAAATTGACTCTAGCAATTACATGCAGAGGGAAAAATTATATAAAATTATATAGCTTTTTTTCCTATAATATTTGCCCAACTAATTAGTATATTAAAAAAAAAAAAACAAAACAAAACCAAACCTAAAACAAAACCCAAACTCAGCAATTTGAGCAGTGCGAAAGGGGAAACACCAATCTACAGGAAAGCTAGACCTAAAAATCAAAACTCTCTTGGTATACTAACACCATTTTTCCTCTCATTTTAGCCTTGATTATTGAGGCTAAATCTAACAAATGAAATCTGTGTGATACTCATTTCAGTTTCCTAGTGAATACAGCTCAATTGATGGACTGTCACGTGTTCAACTATACATAGTTTTTGTTTCTCATTTCACTATGATGTTTTAGACCTTCACTTGACTATCAGTGAAAAGAGTGACTTTTTTCTTTAACTGTACATATGATATTGATGAGAGTTATAAATTCATACCGTTTCCATCTATATCTCAAAATTCATGTTATATCTAAAATCTCAGCTGTTCCCAGCTGGCAAGGTTTCCCAAGAACAGAGCTCTCCAACTACCAGAGATTAAAGTCAGTCAGTGTGGAACTGATGGAGGTTCAAAAGCAAATAAACTGAAAGAATGCTCTGGGCAACCCAAGAAGAGCATCTTGTGATAAAATTATGATCTGGGCTGGCCAGTCTGCTGTAAAGCCACAAACCTCTAAGAAAGGGTCAGCTGCTTTGTTTTGGGAGTTACCAGCTGTAACTGTTACATTGCAGAACTACCCCTCCAAAATAATATAATGATAACATTTTGGGCTGAGTGTCAGTGGAGATTTGGCTCCACTGTTTTGACTTATGTTTAAACTGTAGCAAGAAACTGGCATTCCTGCTGAGCATAGCCATTAGCTCTGGAAATTTTTTGTCACCCCTTATGTACTGCAAACTTGCACTTACCAGTCTCTGAGGTACAGCATGAGGAGGACAGTTAAGAAGGTATTGCAGTTCAACTTGGACATCTCCTTAGTGAAATGTTATCTGCATTTTTCTAATATTTTGACATCTCTAGAAATGTAATTAATTTATGTGACTGAAAGTTATTTCAGATGCTGAACTTTAGACTCTTTGAAGTTCTTGACATATATTTAATTTCATAGAAAAACTAAAGGTATTAATTTCTATAAAGATTTTAACCTTTATTTATTCTTAAAATAGAAAAAAACCCTTAATGGTAATAGTCTCTCTAATACATATCATGTGTTGTTTCAAAAATGTTTACGAATGTCTTGATTCTTAAAATTAGCTAGTATTGAGTCTATGTAAGAAGCAGTTGAGGAATTAACAAGGCTGATTTTGAGGGTGTACTGAAGACAAAGAGAGCCAGTGTTTGAAAATGCACAAGATACCCTGAGTGGATGTCGTGGTTGTAATGGAATACATCATCGAATGTGCAGTCCAGCTAAACTCTTACCCTTATTGAGACAGATATATTCAGGGGTTTTAATAGTTACACTGTTATGCTACAGTACTAAAGCCCTGTCTGCCATTGAACTGTAGCAAAGTTTTGTTTTTTAGTTTGTTTCTGCTGAGGACTTTGAGATTTCAGTGGCCTGATCCCCAGCTGTTACAAATCAGGGAATTTTAATTTAATGTGTAGGCTATACCAATTTAATGTAAGTTTCACATTCCTTGGTAATTAGATCCCCTTCGGCCTGAACTGGTGTACGTTCTGTTAATTCTAAGCCTAAAATGTGGAGATCTGCACATTATTATGGAGCTAATATTATTGAGGTACATGTTAGCTACATGGGAGTGTGGCAGGTTATTTAAACAGAGTAATTTGCATTTACTTCTGTTCTTTGCTGAAAAGGAAATATAGAACTTGATGCCAACTTGTGGGACTTTGAGCTGCCCTTTTTAGTGAGGATTTGAGAAGGGTCTGGAACAGGAGCCTGGAAGCAAACCAGTAAGAGTGAAACCTTTTTTTTTTATTGCTTGTGATCCCAACCAACTAAATACAATAACAGCTCTCCTGGGATTCAACATCTCAAACTTCTGAAACTGAGATATACTTCTTTCTTAGATACTTCCTAGAGAACAGAATCATGATAGACAAAGCCTTCAGTCCAAAGGCTGAGTATTTCAAAATGGAGGGAAATAACTCTGAATCCAAAGGGGATGTTTGGTTTAGAAAATGTGGGATTTTTTTTTTAAACCCTTCTACACCAGTTATTCTGGATTGAGTTCCAGCTGTGTTGTGGAAGTTGAGCCTGAGAGCCTGAACACTCTCCCATTCCCAAACTATGCAGTCAGAAAAGAGCAAAAGTAGCCCATGCTCTGATGCATTTTTCTGTTGCCCCATATGAGAGTTCATCTGTATGACCAGAATTCCTCTGCTGGGGTTACTGCTGACACAGAACACCAAGCTGGGAAGCAGAGATAACGTGTGTCACTGCTGTGGTTTGACAGATACTCTGATTCCAACCTCTGTCCCTCCCTTTCCTTTTCTCTGTTGCACAGGTGGCAAAATCCTATTAGGACTTATTTACTGAGTCGCAGAACAAGTTTGTAATTCTCAGCTTCATTCCCTTCTGCAGCTTAAACAAGATTCTGAAGCATAAAATAAATCTTAATCTTTCCAGGGAAAGATGCTAATCTGAGGTTGGTGTTGGCTCACTCCTGAGTTCCTGCTGGCTTTGATAACAGCTCATATTTGTGAAAATTTAGCATGGATTGAGATGTCATCTTGCAACTCACACTCCAGGCTTCCTTGACTAATGGGCAGTAAACAGGAGCCTGTATGTGGCTGGGGCTCAGCACCATAAAATTTAAGCATGCAATTGTGAAATTCTCAGCTTGTGCATGTGATCCCCCTTTGTTACCCACCGGGTTTGCTGGAAAAGAAGTGGGTGTTCAGCAAGGTCTTCACCTCTCCACACAATCTTTTGTTATCCATCTCACAGTCCTAACAAATGCTTTGATTTCACACTTTCAAGTACAGTAAAGAGACAATTTTAGCTATTTGGTATACAAATAACACTGGCATATAAATGCTCCAGAGCACGAAAGCACAATATAAAACTTTAATTTCAGTGATATAAGTGTTAGAAAGTTGGTTCAATTCTCACATGGGAATTAGCAATACCAAAGTTATGTTCACTCTTTGTTTAGGATTTTAAAACTATTTAGAGGGGAGAAGTTTCTTAAGAATGTTAAATGTGCACCTGATTTAGTCTGAAAAGTGTTTCTGTAGTTTGCAGTGATTTGGGAAAATATATGCACTTAAATTTTTATATTTGAGGCTCAATAGTTGCATAACCTCATCAGAGGTTCAATAGTTGTGTAACACATATCAAGTTAGATGGTGTTGTCAGAGACACTTTTATAAATCTACAATATTTCCACTGGAGATACTAAAATTGCTTCAGTTTCAGATTTTTTGTTAATGAAGTGAGGAATTTTGACAGCATTTTTCAAAGGTTGAAGATTTGAATAAAGTGTACTGTTTTCAGAGTAATGTTGGGAAAAAGCTCTCATCAAGACAGGCAATTTTCAGCATGTTGATAAGATACATGATTGACACCCCTGTAATTTTGTTTGTTCTAGGCTTCTGTTTGTTCTCAGAACTTAGCTATTTAGGATGAAATTAAAAGAACTGTTCACAGTGCTTTTGGACTAACATTGCAGTTACTCCTGAAATGTACAGGCTGGAAGATAACGTATTCCATATTAATGTCATTATCTTAAATGCCTTATCTTATTTTTTTATTATTATTTTTAATATCTACAAGCTTATTTTGCTTTTTAAAATCACTTCTCACACTAAAACTAAAAGTCAGAGAGGACTTCAACTTCTTAAAAAGCTGTTCAGAGCTAGCTTAAGGTTTTCTGACTGAGGAAAAGATATATTTTTCATTCCTTTACATTATAGCACAAACCACATGGATAAGAGACAGATAAATGCTGTAAGATCTGGCAGCGGCACTGCTGGATCAGAGTTCATTTAGAGTGATGCTGGCCCTGTGAATCATAATGTCTGCTCAGCCGAGTGGGGGAACTGAGCCTGTCTGCAGCAGGATCATATATCAGCTTAAAGAGGAGAGAAAGTTGCCACGGAACCACAGTTCCAACCAGCAGCACCTCTTCACAAAAAAAGTAATCCTCTGGCATTAATTTCTTGTCAAGGCTAGTGATGGGTTGCATTTGCCAAGTAAGATGTACTCAGCTGAACTGCAGTATCTTGGAAACACAACGTGATATGTCACTTTTCCTTTCTTTTCTTTTTAAAGGATATTGCGTGTTTAAAGTGTCATTCTGTGAATACTTGCTGTAAATTAAGATAACTATTCTCAGAAGTGCAGACATTGATCTTGGCTTCTAAAACTCCCCGACTATGCAATTCTAAAGCAGTTTGCTCCTGTAGATATCTATAAATCCATTTTCTACATGAGGCGAGTTTTCCATTTTCTGTTCCAAAAGTATAATCCCAAGCCCATTCCTGCACAGGCCCAGTCCTTACTGAGCCTTTAAGGAGGTGCATAATGTGAATTAAGAATGACAAAAGTACTTTATGCAAACATAACCCACTGGCATTGGTTTAATATAATTTTTCATTATGAGCACATAGCATTTATTTTCATTTGCATTCTGTGCTGGCATCTCATGACTGTCAGTGCAGTCTGGTTTTACAGGGGCGAGCCAAAGGCAAGGGAGGCAGCTGTTCTGCCCCTGGGTATGTGATGAGCTGCCACCAGCACCAAAGCTCAGGGGCCACGTCCTGCCTGCCATTCCTGAGCCAGGGGACTCTCAGCTCTCCTGCTTGTGACATTCACATCTCCTGGTGGTGCTGACTGTGAACACAGACTGAGAGTTATGATGCCCTGACCTGGTAACTGAAGTTTCTTCTCACAGGAGGGAAAATGGTCCTGTGGGATTCAAAGCAAGCTGGAGGTGTAGACTCCGAGGGAAGGACTACAATCAGCTTTTAAGGAAATTTTTGTGCCGTTCACTGGGGTTAATTTTTTCTCTGTGTGAATAAAGCAATTATATTTAAGGATGGTATCTTAAGAAAATATTCCTTGTCTGCAGAAATATATTTCCCCTTGTTCCCATTCAAGTGTCAGGCAAGATTTATGGGGAAAATATTTTCAAAATGTATTAAAAAAGTATGTTGTCCTCATACTGCTTCTACTTTTCTTTGCATTGGAAAATGGCATGTAGGTGGCTGCTGAAAATAAATATGTTATTATAAGTCTCTAAAAAAGCTCCCAGTTTTTAAAGTTAATGGATGAAAAAATATCCTATGTATTTTTCATGGAATACATATTTAGAGATGAACGCAGTGTGCATACTGCCAGATCAACCATCTACATTCATTACAAGTTGTTTCCTAATTGTAAATAGTAAAATTATAACAATTTAATTTTTTTTTTTCATGACTGCTTTTTCCTTCTCTGGCANAAAACAAAACAAAAACACAAGAAATTTTGCAGCTAAAGCCAACAAATGACAAATTAAATTAAAAAATGCAGTAGAAATAAGGAGCAGCAGAAAGATTCTAGGACTATAATCACGACAAAGGTGGTAAAAGCTGTTTTATTACACACAATGCTGTCTCAGTGATGCTCAAGCTTCTTTTCAGTCACTGTATTTTCCATTGGGACTCCTGCATTCTGTTCTCTCAAGGAGTTTCTCCCTGTAGCTTTCATTCCCAGACTGTCCCACCAAACCCCAAGTTTTATCAGAGTTCTCCTCCCCTGGGCCACCCTGAGCTGAGGGATTCTCTGTGGAGAGGGTGGCAGTTCCAGAGTAAGCTGAAGGATATGCTGTCCCGTGTACAAGTATTTTATGCTTATCAGTAAAAATACCGTTTTCTGCCGTGCGGTGTTGTAACATCATCTCTTCAGATCTGCTCATTCTTCCTGATTAAATGAAGAGTTCATAGAATCATGAAGTGATTCAAGAGTCCAAGGCCAGGTTGAATGGGGCTCTGAGCAACCTGGTCTAGTGAAAGGTCTCCCTGCCCCGGCAGGGGAATTGGAACTGGATGATCTTTAAAGTCCTCTCCAATCCAAACCATTTTATGATTCTCTGATTCTTTCATTTCCCTTTTAAAGAGATACACTTTTACATCATTTTGCATTTCAATGGAAGTTAAAACAATAATAAGGTGTTGAGAATTTCTTGTGTAGTAACTGAGAGCTTGATGCTTATTTTCAACTGAATGTTATCTTAATACTGAAAGTAATGTACTTTTAATGCATTTACATGATTAGGAGCTATATCTTTTTTATTCTGTGTTACAGTTAGTCCTCTTGACACTCTGCAAAAGTTTAGTTTCTGTAGGGTTTTTGTCAAATGGCACTGCCAGAAAAGAGGAAATTTATATAAAAAGTCTGAAGTGAAGT
>VXBX01006414.1:358162-389471 GCA_013400415.1 Scytalopus superciliaris | reverse complement strand
GATGATCCTTGTGGGTCCCTTCTGACTCAGTACATTCTGTGATTCTATATATTATATAGAATTCAACACAACCTCATGAGTATCAGGATACATTCTGTGATACAAAGTTGTAGAGAAACTTCTTGATTTAATTTCTTATTAAGTAGCATGATGTCTGAATTTATTCTCGTTTACACGGACTGCAATAAAAAGTCAATTTTTTAAGATCAGGTTAAGTGCAAGAAGATCCAGTTTCATGCATTTATAAATAAATGTAAACACATACAAGACAGTGTAGTAGGGTTTTANAGTTCTCCTCCCCTGGGCCACCCTGAGCTGAGGGATTCTCTGTGGAGAGGGTGGCAGTTCCAGAGTAAGCTGAAGGATATGCTGTCCCGTGTACAAGTATTTTATGCTTATCAGTAAAAATACCGTTTTCTGCCGTGCGGTGTTGTAACATCATCTCTTCAGATCTGCTCATTCTTCCTGATTAAATGAAGAGTTCATAGAATCATGAAGTGATTCAAGAGTCCAAGGCCAGGTTGAATGGGGCTCTGAGCAACCTGGTCTAGTGAAAGGTCTCCCTGCCCCGGCAGGGGAATTGGAACTGGATGATCTTTAAAGTCCTCTCCAATCCAAACCATTTTATGATTCTCTGATTCTTTCATTTCCCTTTTAAAGAGATACACTTTTACATCATTTTGCATTTCAATGGAAGTTAAAACAATAATAAGGTGTTGAGAATTTCTTGTGTAGTAACTGAGAGCTTGATGCTTATTTTCAACTGAATGTTATCTTAATACTGAAAGTAATGTACTTTTAATGCATTTACATGATTAGGAGCTATATCTTTTTTATTCTGTGTTACAGTTAGTCCTCTTGACACTCTGCAAAAGTTTAGTTTCTGTAGGGTTTTTGTCAAATGGCACTGCCAGAAAAGAGGAAATTTATATAAAAAGTCTGAAGTGAAGTAGATACTACACCAAATACGACTTTTTCCTGATGATTCTTGATGGAATAAAACCCTCTAAAACATTGCAGATACCCTGTGAACATCCAAACTGTGACCTAAATTGTTTACTCCTAGGTAAGGATCTGATGTTGCCTGCTCTTCTCAGGGATGCAACTTCAGTGCTGTAAAAATAGTGCTTCATTTGGGCAACCCTGTCTATCACAGTTCGATATTGAGTATACAAAGAGGGCAATTTTCACAGAGTGCCGAGAAACATGAAAGAATTTTCCTTTTTTTAAAGTTTCTTCACATCTAGTCAGGTAAGAACAAGAACATGCTTCTCTGAGTAACAGCATTACATTATTTTTCCTTTTACTTGCAAAATTACCTGTTTTATACTTAGAATGAGGTTCTGTACTGAATTTATTGACTTTGAAAGTTTATCAGCTTATGACAGGAAACTGCTTTGTTATTTTGAAGGTCACTCGTCACTCAAATCTGAGATAACAGAGCTAATGGGATGTTAGATATGGTGCACTAGAGAAAATATGTACTGGAGGGCAGGTGGGCGCTCTGGATAGTTGCTGTAGAGGAACTTCCCTTCCTAAAGTATTGGGACACTGGTGTGCTAAGCAGTACATACAGAGGGAGGACAAAAATAATGATAACCTGAGGTCTTCCATGTTCATCTGTAACAGAAAGAACAGTAGGGGTAGGAAGTGCAGGGTGTTTACGTTTTCTTTGCTGGGTCATATTTTCTCTTTCTTTCTTTCTTTCTTTTTTTTTTTTTTTTTTTTTTAATCTGTTAAAATATGTGCAACTTTTGAATGCTGGAATTTTTAAAAACTAGTTTTTACAATCAAAAATAGCCCTAGTGGGGTTTCAGTGGAATTATGGCTGAAGTGTACTGCTGCTGGCTGTGTAAGGGGGGCAGAATACAGACTTACTGCAATGTGTATCTGTATACATACACTGCATAAGTATTTGGTATGTTTTTCCTTGATTTTTAAAACAGAAATAAATTTGTAATTTTTAATCCCCATTCCTCAATGTTTTAAATCTGTCTCGTCTTCTGACATTTTTGAATGCATATATCTGTAGCACAAGAGTTGCAGGTGATCGTAAATCTAGTTATTTTTGCTTTGGACTGGCTGTGAGCCATCACAACAAGGGCAAAGTCACCACATCTGTGGCTGATCCTTTGGGACACTGTATTATCTTGAATTGCTAAGTGTCAATAAGGAACACAGATTATAATGATGTAGAAATTGCCTGTGTGGTTATGTATATTAATCTTCAATAGCAGAAGCACAGCAGTCTGATGTTAGCAATGAGTTCATTCTTGGACTAGACTATGAAAGGATTAATCCTTTTAAGTGTAGCCAGCACACAGAGGTGTGTTAGATGCCTTTGCAATTTAGGGAACTCTCATTCCTGAAGGTCCTAAGTAAACAATAATCCAAGCAAGTTATCTGGAAAAAAATAAGAATATCCTCAGAAAACTGACTATATAAATTCAAGCAGGAAATAGGGAGAGTTCTTTCCTCTAAAGGTACCTTTGAATGTCTTTTCAATTTATTTATTCTGAAAGATGTTAGAGAGGTATATAGCAATTATTCTACTGAATATAAGAGAACCTTTGGCAGAAAGAATGATGGATATACTTTGAAATCTCCAGGTTCATGAAGGTGTGGACTGAATATTCTGAACATTTTGTGGGTCCTTTTTTTTTTTCCTTTCTTGTATTGTAATTTCATGCTTGCTCTTTTTCTAGAGTGAGCTTAGAAATATTAGAGCTTTTTGTTATATGTTGTAGAGCACCCAGGAACAGGACAGTTAAAAACTAAATAAAGTATCATTAAACAAAACATATGCCATTTATACCACTTATAAAAACATTGCTTGGAAAATTGAATGTTTTTTCAAAACTTATAATTATGTTTGAGGCTTTCTTATATCTTCATTTTTCTTCTTTATAACAGTATGGCTATACAGAAAGTATATCCATATAAATACAACTTCAGCTTTAGCAAATCATTCTATTTATCAGCAGTGTTGCCATTATTAGAGTCAAGATATTAGCAAAAGGAAGGCATTTTTCTTATTAATTATTTGTACACTTTATTGCATATATTTATGGAAATCCTTGTTTCTTGAGAAAATGGCTGTGTCTTAATCTCTAATGGAATCCACATATTTTGTGTTTCTGCTGTAATTGCTCATGGGGACAAATCTGGTGAACATTGAATACAAAAGTAATTTATAAAGAAGAAACAAGATAAACCCCTTCATCTATACAGACCTTTCTGTTACTATCACTGCCTACTTTTCAGTAATTCCTTTTTGCTCTGATTTCGAACTCTCAGACTGAAAGTGGCTCACATCCCTTGTCCAGTAATTCCAAGCTATGTGTGAAACAGGTAAGAGGGCTGGAAGTAGCACAACTGCAGTACAACCACAGCGAGGTTCTTCTGGATTCCTACAGACTGCTCTTCTTGAGGCCCTTTTCATGAATGGACCATGTCTTTTACCAGAGCATCAAGACCATTTCTGATTCTTGTGCAGTAATTCAGCATTTCCTTGGGGTTTTCTCATCTCTCTGCTGGGATGACACTGTGACTACAGTGCTGTGTTCTGCTTAGTCTGGCACATGTGACTAATGCAGTGTGGGACAGAGGTTTAAAAACAGACAGCAGAATTTGCTCTCAGTCTTCCAGTGTTTTACTAGGACATTTCCATATTACCAATTTTACATTTAGGCCTGCAACAGCACTTTTGTTGTTGTACAGATGTCTCTCCAGACATGAGTGCATATTTAAAGGGAGTTGGTGTAGCATAATCTTCTTTCAGGAGATTAATGGCACAGAACTTTTTTTTGTCTGCACAAATTAATTGAACAGTTATAAGAAGATGGATCACTACTTTGTAGTAATTACAGTTGTATTTAATATAATTAATACTCTCTATTAGGATTGGTGTGAAAAAGCATTATTCTCTTGCACAGTTCGGGTATAATTGTACCACTAGATTTGTCTGGGTAAACGCTGCCACTGCATGCCACTCCCAGGAGCATCTGTCTCTGCTAATGACTTTCAGGAGAAAGAACAAGAACTTTGCAATTCTGAGCCTCACCAAGATCACACCTAAATAACATCCTATGACAACTAACATTGAATCAGTGGATTGCTTATTACCTGAGCTCTTTTGCTTCATTTTATTATTCCTCATAATGGAACTAGTAGTGTGAAAGATATATGAGATAAGTAGTACAAACCAGCACTTTGCTCCAAACCTGCTGGTGCATGAGTTTCTGAAGAAAAATTAATGTATTGCTAGTGAAGAATTGCAGAACTTTTGCTCATTTAACTCTCTCTAAAAAGATCTGTGACAGTTTCTTGAAACTTGGAGAAGTGCACACACATAAAATTAAACCAGCTAGTGTCCTGTCAATGGAACTCCATTAACCTTTTTTTGGCATGGGGAAAAAAAAAACCAAACAATAAATTCATTTCTTTTGATCAGATTATCAGAAAATTCTCTAACAAGATTAGACTCAAACAGAAATATGCAATAGAGTTAACACCAGATTTAGTGCTTTGAGTAGCAATCCTGATGTCAGACATTGTCCAGGAATTGTTCATGAAAGCTGCAGTAATAGTGGCTACAGAGTGGACAAACTGCATCTGTCTTGGTTCTCAATGGTTTTCAGAAGTGTTGTTGTGGTACATTGAGTGACAGATGCATTTTTCTAATTAAGAAACATTTTCTGTTTCTGAACAGAATTCCTAGCTAAAGGTAAAGGGATTGAGTAAACATTTGAGTCTTTGTTTCCACTGAGCTTAATGCTTCACTGCACAATATGAGACTGTATGTTATGCAGACTTTCTTCCTTACCTCCCTACTTGTAGTCTGTGTTCAAATCCGCTGTGGAGAAGGATGGCTGAGATGCAGCTTATGTACCTTTATACTTCACTAAAGTCTAGTGTTTATAGTCTTATCTAACTTGCAATACCTTGCAGAAGGTAAAGTGCAAGTTCTTCATGTGACTGAGGAAACATGGAAGAAATGGGAAAAGGACAGTGGTTGTCTGTCGGTGTGACTGGCCAGGTCAGGTGAAGTTGCACTGTAAAACGCCAGCATGCCTCCTTTTCCACCAGTGCTATTCTCCTCCTGTCAGGGAGGAGACTGGCCACTTCCCAGAAGCAGTTTTGTTCCAAGATGTACTCTGCAAGGAGAAAAGCCTCTTATGACAGCCCACATGCTGTTTGAAATGTTGCAGTCAGAACCATACAGTGGAAAAGTTCTGGCTGAAAGGTTTATAATAGGATGCATCATAATTTTGGTTGGGTGTGACACCTAAGACTTTCATTGAACTGTTGGCTAAAGTCTGGATGCAAGAGAGAGGGATGATTTATGTTCAGCTTAAGAAATCAAGTGAAGGGTAGTGAAAGGAAAGAGGATATGAAAATTCTTTAGACTCAAGACAGAGTACATGGGTTGAACAAACAACGTATTGTTCTTTATTTGTATATTTCTGGTAATAGCTACAAAATAGACTAATATCTTTCCACAGCCAAACGTGCATCTCCTTGCTTCTGCTGATCCCCAGAGTGAAGGCCTTGAGCAGCAGATAACTTGTGCCAAGGAAAGTTGGGTGGCCAAGAAAACAGTGTGTGATGTAGCACAAACTCTGCAAGACACAGGTGGTGGTAGCGTGAGACTACAGCAACATGGCAGAACATGCATTTGGCAGCTTAGGCTGTTCCCATCCAGGGAAAGTCTGCCAGGACCTTCAAAGTACTGCATGCCTTTCCATTGTTTTATTCTCTACCTTATGGCTAACCTTCTTCACCTCTTCCATTCTATTACAAACCCATGGAGATAATTTGCATGGTAATTTTTGCAAAATTAAGTATCCTGGGAGATAGATGAACATCATTAAACTGTTATCACACTTACCATTCCTGTTGCCAAAAATGGAAGGCTAATTTTACTCCATTAATTTCTTATGGATTGCTTTGCTTTTTTTGTGGTGGCCACAGGTGTCCAATTTATTCCCAGCTCTGTGTAGATATTTTCATTTTGAGTCCTAGAAAATACACAAGCTGTGTTTAATTTGGAAGTGTTTGCATGTGAAGATGGCTGGAATATTTGCAAAAAGTTCTTTAAATTAATATTTTTTAACAATAGCATTGGTTAATATTTTTTAACAATATTCTTGCTGTCTTAAAGGAGATTGCTTTTGTTTTTGCAAGAACTGTTTGCCTGAGCTGTCAGGTCAAGTGCTAGCTCTGACTCTGCTCACCCTTAGATGATTTTTTACTTAAGAGGAATGAGTTTTTCTTGTTTATAACATTAAACTTTCTCTCATGATCATGTAACTGTGGCAGCAGCCACATTTCCACTTCATATTTCATCTCTACTTTTTCTATTAATCATATTATGTTTCCAATTAAGTTCTACTTATGAATTTGTTTCAGTGAGGTTCTTAGGGGAATCGGTAAATGTGTTTTATAATTAAGTGCTCAAATATTAGAATTTAATAGTTTGTAATTAGAAGGTTTTTAAATTAGAAATCTGTCTTCCTATACAATTTGAGGAGGTAAAAATCTAATTTACATCTTCACCTTCAGGAAAATTCATAAAAAGAACTAAACTAAAGCAGTGAAATACATTTTTAATTAAAGGGAGGAAACTGCTAATGAAGTACAACTCAGCAACATAAACTAATAGTGAAGGTATTTTATAACATCATATAGTTTCTTTATGTTAGATAATGAAATACAGTGGTTTAAAAATTAGAAACTATATTTAAAGCAGTGATTTTCAATTTGCCGTATGAAGTGTCCCATGGCAGGAGTATTCCCCTCATCCTCCGTCTCACTGTAGAAATAAATATGTACTTACTCAAGCACTTGACTAACAATATTTGCATTGTTCAGTGGTATGCATGGTGTCATGCAAATACCTGACACTGAACATGTGTGTGTGTAAGAATATCTGTTTGCAGCTATTTTCTGAGGCACAAGGACTCACAGGAATGCTGATGGGTGGTCAGGGCTGTGTTCACAGTCAGAAATCCCATTTTCTCCTTGACTGAAAGCTCACCACAAGCAAAATGCTGATTCTGTGGGAAAATCAGCACAAATTCCACATGCAGCATTGGCTAGGAATAGGTGCAAGCTCCAGCCCTGAAAGAATGATTTTCATGTACCAGCTAAAAAGAGAGTGTTGAGTTAAGACCAGTCCTAACAGGCCTGGCTTAAGCTGTCAGCAAAACAAGCAATGGCCTACAATAGCATATTAATGGGATTGGCCATTAGAGAGACACTCAAGACATTTTTATGTCTGAACTCAGCTTGACTCTGCAGAGACAGCACCAGGAAGAACCCAGATTGCATGTGTGTTACTGGACACAGAAGCTTTTCCCAATTCTTAAGCCTTTGTAGATGCTGAGCCATCTTGATCCAGTATAAGCAGGCTCCTTATCCATGGAGAAATTGCCCAGATATGTCAGCTCAGCTGAAGACACAGGGATTTTCTGGCAGTCTGCCTGGAGAATCAGGGTACCAGGTCTCCAGTGTATCCCTGCAAGCAGGTCTAGACACTGCCTGAGGCACTTTGTCCATGTTGCTCATGACCCTGAGGGCAAATCAGCAGGAGAGACGCTCCCTGTTTTTGTGTCCCAGTAAGAGGAAGAGCCCTTGGCTGCATCTCTTGCTGTAGCTCCCCTGCTCCTGCTTCCCCCCGCGGCTGCTGCAGGGAGAGGTGTGCAGCAAAGAAAGGCCGTGGCCACGAGGATGGGGCTCCTGAATTCTTGGGTTTCTCTTCTGCCTTGGTGCAACATTGCCCTGGGGTCAAGGCTGCGGCAAGGACACGGTGGCAGAGAGGGATCCGGAGCGAGCCATAGTGTGGGGCCATGTTTGGGTATTGAGGCAGAGGGTGTGTTGGGTTTTGTCAGCCTGAGGTGCAGGCAGAGATGTGCGGGGGGAACCATCCTCCCACCCGGGCAGAATGGCCTGAGCAGCTCAGAAAGGCTGATCTGGTGCTAAAATTGAATTTGCATCCCCAGGGCACCTGGTGCAGCAGAGACACTGAAGCTGCCTTGGCAAGGGGCGACGGCTGACACCCCACTGAAATCTTCCAAGCAAGGATTTGTCTAGGTCTCAGTGTGCTTGTGAGCCGTGAACAGACGTTTCCTGCTGGTGAAGTGTCTCTGCTGTGATTATTAGCAAGCAGCATTATTTTGTTGTCAGTATTTTAGCACAGTTGGAGATTTGTACAAGAAATGCCACACAGCATGGTGTTTGCTTTGGAAGTGTGACCCCACCCTTTACCTGAGTTTCCTTATTCCCTGATGACGCCCCTGGTGCATCTCTCCTTTTCATCAATTGTTGTGATTTGCTCTGACTGGTCTTTTCTTAATTAATTTGGTGGTGGTTTTGGTTATTTTTGACATTCTGTGCTCTGACATTACTGTGTGCTACTCTTGTACTTTTGCTTTTTCACTGCCTGAAAAGACATTTTCCACTGAATTATAGATTGAAAAATGCAGTAACAAATGATGCTGACTTACTTGGCGAGGTGATCAGCTGGTACATGTAGCACAGTGGTATGGATCACAGACTATAATAAAGAATTACTTCTGTATTATGCCCTTCATTAATATTTCAGGATTCAGACAGTAAAGGGAGCAATTTATCTCAGTATAAGTTAGAATACTGTTTAATAAGATTTTCTGAAGAGACAAGATTAATGTTAATAATGTTTTTTCATTGACAGGAAAATAGTGTTAACATTAGTAAGTCACTCTTTCTGTTAAAAGAACAGCATTCGTTTTACAGCTATTTACAACAACAAGGTTAAACTGGAAAAAGCATGGACTATAAACAAGGTCAGGCCTATAAAAAAGAAAACATGAATCTGTTTTCCTAGGCTAAAATCTTATTAGAATGAATATTCTGCAGATCAGAATGAAGGTGATCAAGGCTATAAAGCTATTCAAGCAGAATAATTCAACTTCAGTGTCTCTCCATTCCACGAAGTGGNTTTTTAATACTCTCAAACAGGGAATTATAAACTCAGCTAATTAAGCCTCAGGTTTTCTGTTTTTTGTAGTCTCCTTGATTCTGAAAATAATGCATGCAACTTCACTTCTCAAGTTTTAAGGCATAAATGAGCTTGGTGCAGAGTTTCTTGAAGGTATATTGAGCAGTCTCTATGCAAGGAAACAATACATTTGCTTTGCTTTAGTAAATATTTCCCCTTCAGAATATATTTGGCTTCATTAAGATGACACACAGACATGAATATGAAATATTTGGTTCCTCTGAGATTGCTCATACATAGCTAAGGACTTTTCTAGGTTATACATACATGCTAATACTTAATATGGTACTGTTGTAGTTGTACTGATAATATTTTCACGAAGACACAAATAAGGTGTGTATCAATTCAAGAAACTATTCTATCTAAATTAGCCTGCTTCATATAGTGTACTCTACAAATATGCACTAGAGTAGCTATGTGTGTAATTACTTTTATGCATACATTATGAACAAATAATGATTTAAAAGAAGTTATGCACACATACTTAAAACCCATGAATTTTTGATACGTTCTAAAGCATAATGGCATATTAAGCCACCAGCTGTCATGTCTGTGTCACACAAAGAGTATGTTCAATGCCAGCATTCATAAATTCTGTGTCAGTCCTGATGTACCTGTAGCCACACAAACAGCATAACCAGGGCAAAGCTCTGGCGTAACAAGAACCTTTGTGGTTGATGACTTCCCATTCTAAATTGCTCTTTGTTTATATGCAAATGAAATACTCTTTACATTGCCCACAGTCCTGCTGAATTTCCAGACTCCCAGTGATCATTTGATTAGTTACTGAAGGAAAAGCAATTAAAATGCCAGAAATAGAAAAGCAAGTAACTCATAAACTGGGTGGTTTAAATCGTCCTGTCTAAATTTGTCAGGGAAGGGACATTTATTTTGGATTTTTCATTTTTCTCTGTGGAGTATTTTGGTAGAAAATCCTAAATTTATATGCAAAAATAGTCCTTTCTTTTGAAGAACAAAATATGGCTGAAACAATGGGAGGAAATGTCTCTCTCAATGTTTCCTTGTTTTTACTCTTTTTTATTTTGAAGAGGCAAATAAAAATATCACTATATGTATGCACAGCTGTGAAAGTGAATGTTGGACACAAATGAACACATCAAAGTTTTTCTTTCACTGCAAATTAACTCCCTCCCTGAACTCTGTTTGTTACACACTTATCTAACGCTAAATCTTTGCTGTAGCCAAAATAATGTTTGGTCCTCACTTGGGCTGGTCACCCAAGCATGGTCCACATGGTCAATGTAGAGAAATGCAGTTTTGTGGGTACTGTTGCTGTGCTCTGTGATGAAGCACATAAGAGTTGAAGTAATTCTGAGTATTCAAGGTTCTTGCTATTTTTCTAACGGATTCTGATCCCCTTTATGGTTTTGTATTTGCACTGTAAATATTCTGCTGTCCTATATAGATGCCAAGAGAAGAGAGTGTGTCATCCAGTCCCTTTGACTCTGTTATTTCTGCACGTAGAAATTGTGTGTATTTACAGATCCTAATGAACAGTTTATTTTTATTTATGCACATAGAAAATGTGTGTATTTACAGATTCTAATGAACAGTTTATTCTTGAAGAAACCCTTTATCCTCTGTGGAGAGACTCCGATGAGGGTTATGGTGGTGCTCAGGAAATGGGTGAAGCTTTCTCTGGCAGGAAGATCAGATGTCTTGTTTTTGTCATGTCTGCTGAGTTTTGAGAAGTCAAATTTCAGCTTCTCTAAGACAAAATCAAAGCTCTTGAAAAATTCTGATCATGGTTGTCAGATTGATGTTTGCTTGAAACAAACACCAGCAGTAAACATGGCCCGCAAGATTTATTCAGGGAATAAAACATAACATTTACACAGAAAGAGGGCAGCATTAGAGTTAAGGGAGGTGATCAGAGCTGACCTTTGGCAAGTAGTACAAATTTCTAAGTATGAATCTCCCAGTCAAATAGACTTGTTTCCAGAAGGTTAATTCTTCATGAAAGAGAAGGTCAGGCAGAGAGTATATGTGGCAGCATTTAAATTTATTTTAGTGTATTTAAAAAAAAAGGTGCCAGATTTTATTTTAGCAAATAACAGTTTGGAGAAGTAATTGGTTGAGTGATAAAAATATTTTAGAAGTCAAATTACTTCAAAAACTGTGGTTCAGGGAAGAGTAATTGCTTTGACTGAACTGGAGGTCCTTGATTCAAGAAATTTGATTTCTTGAAGTCTTCCTTGCACTTTGGGTGAATGTGCTTGGGTAAATGTCTTCTTCCTTTGTTTTATCTGTGAGAAATAGGAATAGCAGTGAAGCCTTTTATTGTTATATTGTGTGCATAAGGTAACCAGATTTTTTGGTCTGTGTAGAATATCTGTGACATTATTGTAGGTTTGTGTTTTGGGGTTTTTTGTGCATGGGTTTTTGTTTTTGTTTTTGGGGTTTTTTTATTATCATTGTTCTACAGACTGGTAGCCTTTTCATCTTGCAAATCTGTATTGAGTGTTGTGATTTATGCTCCACATGAGATGGCTATGCTACAAATGTGATCCTTGTCTCATATGAAATGACTTTGCTGTAAATATGACATTACTGTGAACCAGTCAGCTTGCCAGATTGCTATTAGTTTGTAATAAACATTTAGGAAAATGAAGCATCATTAAAGGAAATCAGCTGTTTCATGTAGCTGCTGCATATTTACGGACACTCTGCTTGCATGCATTAATTAGTCTGTGATTGGGGGAGTCACACTGTAACGCCACCTCTTGGATTCTTGCCATTCTGTTTCTTCTTGTGCTATCCTCTTG
Organism: Scytalopus superciliaris; assembly: GCA_013400415.1. NCBI lineage: Eukaryota > Metazoa > Chordata > Aves > Passeriformes > Rhinocryptidae > Scytalopus > Scytalopus superciliaris. The sequence continues at coordinate 377,645 of VXBX01006414.1, read as the reverse complement.
TGTACTGACATCCACACGACAAAATTAATAATTTTAAACCCACTTGGTATAATACAAACAAAGTGACTGTAACACAGCTTTAATGTAGTCAGTCCTTAGTACTTCTGCACAGCAGAAGACCATCAGCTTATGATAATTAACTTCTACTAGTGTAACATTATCTGTTAATTAAAGAACAAGCACTATGCAAGCTGTGTTATCCAGTCAAAAAATAATTTTTTGGTTTTTTTTCACCTCACTGTTTTGGGCAGAATTGACTGTTGTTCTGTGATTATAGAACCAGAAATAAATGCGAGCAGTCAGGCTGAGGTTACACTAAATAGTTATTTACTGCTGTGATTTTACTATGATTCCAAACCCTTTTAAGACACTTGCCTAGATGAGTATTGGCATTGATAGTCTTCTTTAAATTAATATGTCAGTCTAGATTAATTTTTTTGTCAAACCCTTCAGTTTTCTTTTTTGGTGCCAGTAAAACAGCTTTCTGCTTTGTCAAAGGGTTACTCGTGGCAGCAATGTAAGAAACACGTAGATATTGTTTAAAAGATGTTTTGCTTTTAAAAGTTCATAATTTGCCCAGCCATCTGTCAGTTGTGTACCTTTATGCACAAAGAACACTGCAGAATAGATGGGATCAACTCATTAGAGTGGAGGTGAATACAACCAAGGTAACAATTATGGTTAAGTCACAATAGTAGGCATAACAGGTTTTTCTTCTTAAGGTATCCAAAATCTGGGCTGCTAGAACAAACAGTTGAATTAATTCTATAATATATAATGACCATCAAAAAGTGGAAGTCGCAGTTTGAAAGAGTCACTCTGCATAGCTGGAAATTACAGCAAAGCAGAAACAAATGCATGTGACCTTAGCCTGTAATCCACATCACTTGTCATTCATTTGCAGAGCAAAATAACAATGGTAAAACATAACTCCGCTGTTGTTCTGAGTCAGATGCTTATGAGCATCATTCCCCCACGTTTCCAGAAGGTTCTTGGGACAAGGATATTCCTCAAGTCAGTCAGAGTTGCCATGAGGACATTTTTTAATGTTAGCCATCAATGTGAGTTTGGTCAAAGAGATGAGATGAGATCAGATGAGAATCCAGCGGGGTTTTCAAGGAAGTGAACACACACATGAAGAACAAACACTTTGCAGTAGCATTACGTAATACGTGGATGTCTTTGATGCACTTGTGGTCAAATACCTGTGCAAATTCCTGACAGAGCAGTGCAGGTCTGAAATAACACTGGTAGAAAACAGGTCAAACTGCTCTTGGTTGTTGTGGTTATTTCAGCAGCATTTTTAAACGTCACTCAGTGCACACTGACATTGTTTAAAGCCACTGGACGTTCAACAACACAGGTAGGAACGTGCAAATGAATCTCTGCACTCTGACTCATACGTTGTATTTTTTAGATAGTGTCATGTCATGCCAATTTGGAACTGCACAGTACCTATCAAAAAACAAAACCCACCTTACCAGAGTTCATATGCTAAATTAAAGAATCAGAACATAATGGCTAATGAGAATTATTTTTCTGTACAGAAGAGCAAAGCATGTGAGTAGAAATTTCTACTAACAATTTAATGTTTTTATCACCACCAAATTAATGATCAGTTTTGTCAGCCTTTTAACACTACATTTAACATTCACTTGATAATTTTAACATTACAACTTTACGTTACACTGAACTTTTATATTACAAGTTTAATATTGAAGTTGTTTATTAGAACAAGATGTAGTGTATTTAACAGAAGAGCAGCAAAAATGAAGAAATCTGAAATCACTTTGATAGCATAAGCAGGTATTTTTATGCAGGAAAACTGTACTGTTGGGGCACTGGAGCAGGAGCAGGGAATGAGCACTGCATCCAGAAAGGCATCTTCCTCACAGCTGCAAAACAGATTTTATGGAACAGAAGATTTGTGCGGTGCCCTGACCATTAGGCTGTGCAAATTATTCTCTGTTCCTGGGTTGCCAGTGAACAGTTTAATTTAAAACTGACCTTATTGCTCCATACACTGGACAGCAGGAGCAGGATTGGGGCTGTACCTGGATGGCAGGTGCCTTTTCTGTGAAGTATCATTACAGTGCACAGAGGTTCTTGGGCACAGAACTGCAGTGATGTGACACTTCTGCAAATCACAAAGCAGATCCTTAACTCAAACCTGTCCTTGATGATCACTTGGTATGTTAATAGATTAGATTTTGGCTTCTCTTACATTGTTTAATAAATGCTGTCTTTTGTGCACTCGCCTTTTCACCTACCCATGAGATTATTATGATACTCTAATAAAACATCAGGAGCTTGCAGTTTATTCCTGGAGGGATTTGACTCCTATTTTCATCTCTTACTGCCAATCAGCAGCCTCACATTGAAAGGCAATTAGATTATCCTCTAGGTCTCCCAGCCTTCCCTGAGTGCATATAAATTCAAGGAGTCAGGTTTGCTAAAGGACTCTGCTTGATTGACTGTCATGGCAAAGCTCTGAAACAAAACACTTCAAAGGTATTCCCTGGAAAAAAGTTCAATTAATATTTTATTTGCTCACTTGTAGTTTCAGTTTCTAACAAACTTATCCTCTGAAACATGGCTAAAAGACTGATAAAGGGTTTTTCCACTGCTGTGTGTAGTTGAGAGTAAGCATGCCTATCTCATAAGCAGGAATAGAATCCAATGCCTGAATTCAAAACTGAGTTTCTTTTGGTTAATGTAAGACCATTTGCTGCAGATACTTGTGCAATTTACTTTATCCTCATTACTGATGGGTAGTTATATGAGACAAAATGTTCCTTTGGAATGATTTGTTGTTTTTACTGTGAAGCTTGCAGGAAAACAGTATCCCTCTTTAAGGTCTCTTGCCTGTGTTTTGGTAAGTGGTAAAATCTCACTTCTCCCATAAAGGCAATGGTTACCAATCTTGAGCACGGAAGAAACTTTATGCAGTTAGAACTTGTCACTTCTGCAAGTCACATTTCTAACTACACGTGCAGCTTAACTGCATCATTAGCAATCATCATTGTGGAACGATACAAGTTTAAACATCAAAAGCCATCTCTTTGAGATTTAAGAAAACCACAGACAAGTTAGATTAGTATTCACACCCGGCATAGAGGCATTTAAGAGTGTTTGACCACTACTTAAATTAGGTAAGATGTTGGGTCATTGGTATGTTGCCTAAGTTAAAAGTGATCTAAATTAATCCCTTTTAGAAGCTTCTATGGGCTTAAAAGATCCAATTAAAACTGTTGCAGTTTTTGTTCTGAAGTCGGGGGCTTAGAATCAGAAAATAGATATTCCTTAAACACTTGTAATTAATCTTCCTTTTTCTCCTAAGGAGTTTGGAATTGTTGCTTCAAATAACAATTTTTAGGTCATAAATCCATCCATAGTGTGTCCTTATGCAGCTATCCTCCTACTTTCACTACTCTATTATTACCTCTGGTACTTTTGTAGATGCTCTAAAGTTACTTTCTTTTCAAGATGTCTTTGATCTTTTGTTTTCGGTTTTAGCCATTCATTACCAGACATTGATTTTTAATATCTCTCTTTCATAAATTCCAGCAGTTCCTTGATTTCTTTCACCAGTTTTTCCTTGTTTTGGTTTTACAATTAGGAATTATGTACTATGGAGAAAGAACAGGAGCAAACTTGCTAACAGAATAGTGTTTCCAGATATTTTTGAGATTTTCTCATGTTTTACACCTGACATTTCACAGTTACTAATTCTGTTGTATTTAAAAAATTTCTTTTTCCCCAGTAATGAAGAGCATGGCAAAAATTTATGGCATTTTGGTGGAAAAGGCATTTTTCATCACAGGAAAGATGAATTTGTTTTTAGAAAAAAAGACAACCCAGAGTTAACTAAACAGAATAGGTAAAGAATGTTATTTCTCCTCATTCTTTTGCAACTCACGTTTAGGGAGATTATGTTGAAAATCTTAATTTTCTTTTTTTTTTAATGTCTATGTAGTCTTTCCTTACCTTATTCTGTTCTTAGTAGGCACTGAAATGAAAGGAAATGTTCTGTATCTTTTGTGTATTACAAGGTTGTTTTCCATTTTTCAAATATATTCTGGAGGAATACTTCTTCTTTTGTCCTTTTATTTCTTGTGGGGTTTTTTGAGTCACGTGGAAATAAGACTGCATATAGGGAAAGATGTAGATTCAGGAAAGTGTATGGATTACTGCGAAGTTTTGCTCTTCATCTGAGATATGCAGCCTTATGCCTGCTCTTGCACACGAGTGTCCTGAATGAGTCTGATTTTGTACTCTTCATTCACATCAAATACTAGTAGGGAAAGAGCTTTCTGCTTTCCTTCTCCCTCTCCTCTTCCACCCCAAGCAATGCAAAGCCACCAGAGGCCTCCTGATGTAAGTTAGTTTAGTTGAGTGTTACGTTTTCAAATACCACTGCTGTCTGTGAGAAGGAAGGACTTGAGGTGTTGAACTGTGATCGTCCTATCTTGTACTTTTGTATGGCCTTTGAATAAGAGTGAGACAAAATGTGTATTGTAATAAATATGGGCTGGGCTGCTTGGGCACTTCAGGGACTTGGGAGAGCAGAATTCCTCCCCAGGGAGTGTGGAGTGGCTGTATCTGCTGGGATAGCTGCAGTACTTGGGCTGGAGCTGTGGGAAGTAATTTCTAAAGGATAAGTGAATTCAAAGGAATTGAAAGTGGAGTCTGTCATTGCTTTCAGTTATCCCAAGTCTGAGATCAGCTTAAATATTTTCACTGATTTCCATGAAATTTTAAGTTCTTTAAGTCAGCTCTCTGGCCACTTAATGGAGCAAACTAATGAACCAATTCTTTTTTTTCCTGGAGAAAGAACTAGCAGCTCTGATTCTGTAACGTAAGATAGTCTAAAAGACCTGGGATTTCCTGTTTCTCTTTTCACCCACCCACCCCCATTTCTTTTTTCCTTTTTCCTTCAAAGTAAGCTTATTTTTATATCTGTGCCATGCATGCTTGTTCCAAAGCACTGGGAAGACAAAACAAAGAAGTTAAAGCCTTGGGACATGAATAAGGGACACAGAGGATCTGCGTTTGGTTTCTCTGAAGTTCTCAAAAACAACAAACAGGTGTCTCAGTTATTATTTCCTTGTTCTGTAGCTCATCAGGAGCTCCTTGTCTGTCACATGCTGAGAGCACCAGTGGAATAACCTGGTGAGCTTCTTTTTGTTCTGGTAACTGAGGACCAGAGCAAAGGCCAGCTGTGGCTTTGGATATACAGAGAGAATGGAGGGGCTGTGTGAGTTGTGTGGAACAGAAGTTCTGTTCATTCACGAGTAACAGTGACTGATGCTTGATTCACAGGTACCCCTTTCTAAAGCTTTGGGGGTTTGTTTTATTGTTCTTAAAATCTCAGCTGTTTGATGGAGGCAGCATAATATCATTAAAATATATAATAAATTGATATTTTAATTTTTTAACTTTGAAACCAAGGTTTTAGAGAGTAAGTCTTCTGTAGAAATAATTGCAAGTGCATCTACCCTGCATTTATAGATATTTAAAGCTGTGGCTTTGCCATTTAAAAGTGTTAGTTTCCTTGCTCATAAAAATGTTCTACATATCTTTTAAGATCATTAATTCCCTTTAATGAAAATCTTTATTTCATTTTATGGAAATTGATACTTCAGCAAATTTTGCCTATTAATTTTCCCTCATTAGTTGTCTGGCATTTAATGTCTGTCAGAGTCAGTAAAAAGTAGTTATTTAATTATTCATAAGAGTCTTTTTTCATGAAAAGGAAGATGTCCAATAGGTAGGAAAACAACCTTTCTCACACGGGAAATTATTCTGATATTATCCACTGTAGAAGAGCATGAATGGGGAGAAAAGAAGAGTGGAGTGAGAGACTCCACTGTGGAGAGACTGTGGAGTCTTCAACGTTGCCACACATGTTTTGCTAACACTTGTGTTTTAGTAATTTCCAGCAAGACATTTTTTGGTTTGAGCTTCATGGGTGATGTCATCAATGGAGACATTAATGTAGAAGCCAACAACTCTTCTCCTGTTGCCAGACTTTGAACGGTGCCTTCTAAAAATTCCTTTGAAAGGCATTTTTTGTCCAAATGGCCTGATTTCCCCTCCTGAGCTCCATGCTGCATGCCGTCTAGCCATAAAAGAGAAGGGAATTGTTCCCAGACAGCTAATAAAGGCAGGTACAAACATGTTTTTAGATATTTTAATTATGATTCTGTTCAGCTAAAACTTATCAGAAGCAAGACTGGCCACTGAACTGCACAGCAAATTATGCCAAGCACTAATTTAAACTTTACGTCCTAAAGCTGCATCACTATTTTTACTCACTAAAATTCACATAAGTGATGCATTTGAAGGCATATAAAAAGAAATTTTCCCTTTCTTCAGAGCTGTGTTGCTTAGATAGCTTGCTTAGTATGCAAAGCATCTAGTTGCATTTATTTAAAGAAAACTTACCAGCAGCTTAATTGGAAGTATGTAAGGACAAAACCAGAGCTCTAGGTATGGCCTTTCCTTTACAACGAGATAGTTTCTTCCCACCCCCCATCTTTTAATCAATTTATTATTTGCTCTGCAATATGCTTGTTAAAACAGTAAGTTAAAAGTATTTTTGGCACTGATGTTTTCCAGCTGTATAACTTCAAGTTGGAGATCATTGAAAATCATTTGTTTTCTGTGAACTCAAATTATTTGATCAGCAAATGCCACCAGGTGGTTCTTGTAAATGTTTCCTTTTCGGTAACCTAGTCTTTGTTGTGCTGCTTTTGCTTATGGATATGTTGCTCAGATTTGGCTCTATTATGTAACTCCCAAATAGTACCTGACCTTGTATAAAAAGGGAATTTGTAAAAATGTATTTATTTCTTTTATTAGGAGGTTTAAAAAAAAAGGTATTTTTATGTATTTCAGAATGACTGAACAGCCACAGCAAAAAGATTGTTTATCTTAACTATTTCTGAATATTATAGTAGAATTAAACCTTTGGATGATTACTCAGTAGAAGACAGTAATGCTTCTCCAGACACAGGTTTAAAATATGCCACCAGTCACACCATTTATTTTTGTAAGTAATATATAGAAGCCATGTAGGATGCACTCAAGTTAGGTTTTTTGGGCTGACCTGCTCAGAAATTAAGTTAAAAAAAGAGAGGAAAGCTAGCACCCCTTTCTATTTTGGAAGAAGCTTTTGTCTCACTGCTTCATGTCCTATCTCATCCATGTACTATTTTATCCATTTTACATGGGGAATAAAGATATAAAGATGTTTTCCAAAGGTCCCTGTGAAGTTCGGTTCATGTCTTGTCTTCCAGGTGTCTCGGGCATGGAGGGATTTTGAAGGTGTGGACCATCAGTTTCTAGTCAGCAGTTTCCTTTAGAAAATGACTTGTAGTCCTCAGACATGTTTGCCATTGAGCATCATGTTAAAAATTACAGCACTAATTCAATTATCTGGTGTGAGGTCAGGTCAAAATGTACTACCATGTTTAGCTATTAGTTTAGGATGCTGCCTAGTTTAGGATGCTGCCTCTAGTTTAGGATGCTGCTTAGTTTAGGTGCCTGTCTAGGATCCTGCCTAGTTTAAGATGCTGTCTCTGTTTTAGGATCCTGCCTAGTTTAAGATGCTGTCTCTAGTTTAGGATGCTGCCTAGTGCAGGCTCTTTAGCTGTATTAATCTCAGTACTACACTGACACCTTTCCAGTGCTTCCAGTTCTGGGGTTCACTTCCTTATGGTCAGGGTTGGTGTCTGGGCAGTGGGGCAGGGAACAACATATGCAGAAGTACAGGGAACCTCTGGAACCGTCTCCCTTACTCTTTTCTCATAGTGTTAGAAAGGTGTTTGTGGAAAGGCTGAGCACTGACCAGGCAGTGTCCAGTTACCTGTACACCTTCACACCCACCACGTGGGCAGGCAAAAGCAAATACTGTCTTTTAGATTCAAAGGTAAAAGGCTATCTCACCCTTTACACCAAACCATCAAGGCTTGGAGTTTTATACAAAAGGGATCTTGTTCAGAAATCAGCTTCTCCTTTTCAGATGGACACTGTAGGCTTTGTACAGCTGTAATTGACACAGAAAAAACAGGGAGCAGATTCTTTGTTAGAGAAAAATGGGTAGGAAAAGGTACAAGCTGCCTTATTTACAAAGGCTTTTAGGTACGTATAACTGAAATTGGCAATATCAGCCTTGGTACCTGTCAGAAATAAGGAAGGTGAATAAATGCTATAGATGAGTGTTGTAGGCATGGAACTGAGAGATCTAATGTGTTCATCTGAAAATACAGTAGGCCAAACTTAGTAAACAGTCCAAGAAACCCATGGCATCACTGGTATTCTTAGATGATGTTTAAGAGACTTAACAAGAGAAGAACCTACATTTTCTGTGGGAAGTAGAATATGCAATAAAGATCATTGCCTCCTTCCTGAAATTAAAAGTGAACTGCAAGAGGAAACAGGTGATCTGTGGTGGACTTCGGTTTAACAGAAATGTTGGAATTCATGGAATGCAAATAATGTTAAGAGGAAAAACAAACCTGCTGTCACTCTAATTCAGTATCATTTGAGTTCTAGCCAAAGTGGCTTTCAACAGTTGTGCTGCTAACTAGATAATCTTGCAGGCATGTTCAGTGTTCTATCAAGCGAGTCTTCTCAGTTCCCTAAGAATCTGACATAATTAGAAGTATGCTTTCTCCTTGCAAGACTGTATGGTACAGGTGACTTTTCACACAAAGCTTCAGTAAAAAAAAAAACCAAATGTGTCAGAAAAAAAAAAAAATAAAAATTCTGCTGTCATTGTTTACGTTCTGTAACCATATTCTGGTGGAATTTTGGTGTCCATGTTTTATAAAACAGGTGCAACACTGGGATTCCCGCTTCTCTCTGTCTTCATTTTCACAGTTATTAAATCAGTGAATTAAATGAGGAGGTGTGCTATGGCTACCAGGCATTCTTTTCAGCCATTCCTGTATGCACTAAATAGTTGGTGATACAACCAAAAGTCAGGCTCTAAGTCAGAAGAATTTTGGTTGAATTTGTGGTCTGTTTTCTATGGTAATGGGATTTTCCAGCAAAGATAAATATTTTCCATTTCTACAAGTGAGAAATTATTATGCAGGACTTTGTACAGTGGCATTAATCTGTCCTTTTTGTCTTTGTTTTTTAAGCATAATTCATAAAAGTTACAAGAGGTTTGTAAATGAAGTACAGTTTGAAGATCTAATCTCTTCTAGAACCTCACTTCAAAACAAAAATTCCTGTTAAATTTCAATAGAGATTCTCCACAGTTAAAATAATTAAGGATAATTTTTACAGTAACTGTATCATGTTACTGTGTGACTTTGGGACTTTTTTGTTTAGTTTGCCAAGGTATGAGTCCTTTAAAAGAAAATTGTATAAAAATGTTTCATATAGGCACGGTTAAGGAACAAATGTCAATATGGCCTTTTGCTAACTGCCCATAAACATTCCAGTCAAAGTCTTTATTGCAATACATTTTTTTTTAAAACTAGAATTGGATGGATGCTTTTTGAGGAAAATAAACTTTGGATGCGTGAAGAGTGGTACTAGTATTTGATATTGGTTTTGATTTTGCTGTTAACTCAGCTTATTTCAAGGGTGAAGAATTAATCACCTGTTGAGACCAGGGCTGTACTGACAGTGGGAATTAGGAAAAGAAGCTGGAAGATATTTATTCTGTGATAGCGTATTTAGTCCAGCTTGTAGATGGCTGTGACCAGAAGGAGGAGTCTCTTTTTCTCCCTCCTTCTTATGGAGGAACAAGTGAGAAGAAACTTTTGCAGGACCCTGAGAGGTTTCACGCCCTGCAGCAGAAGGGCATGAAATGAGAGAGGAAACTCTCCTCTTGCATCTCTAACATGTGGCACGATGCAGTTTAGCAGTTACAGCACTTTGAGAAGACGCCTTTCCAACCCCCTGGTGACAGAGTTCTGTGCATTGCTGTTACTTTCTCTGTGCAAAGTAAAAAACCTATTGAATAAGTAAAAAATAAAACACTTGCTTTTTAAGACCACACCATACCAGAATTTACACTTAGTCCATACAGGGAGCTGCAAATACAGGCTGTCATTGGGTGAGTGTTTTCAAGTTAATTCTTCAGCCCCCTTCAGATCTGTCAAGAGCTCTTGCAGGAACAATGAGGTGTCAAGGGGTTCTGAGTAGAACATAATATCTCACAAAGAAAATCTTACAGAAGGAAAAGATTAGACATCTGTTCTAAAATTACAGAACTTTTTGTCACTACAGCAGGTCATTGTTTTGTCAGTCAGCTTCAGGTAAGGCATTTGGTCTTAGCCTGTCAACAGATTTAAGCACTTTTCTGCTACCCTACTGACACAGGGTGGAAAATTGTAGTCTGTCACAAGAGCTACAAATGAAGTCTCAAATACATACATCATATAAAAAGCTTTTATATTTTTTTTGCATAAAAATGCATATGTCTTTTTTTTGTTTATTTTTAAATATTTTCTATGATAACATTTTTTTTTTTCATAGCTAAGAGGAAAGGAAGACTACTTCTTGCTTCTATGCAATTCCTTAGATGCATCCTTTGATGAAGAAATTTCTTTTAGTTTACTGGGGGTAACTAGTAAAATATTAACATTAAATAAACTGGAAATGAAGTGAGAAAATAATTAACAGGGAAATCCACTTCTATTCAAAGAATTAATATGTAGTGGAGGGTCACTTCCATTATAGAACATTCTTTTCAGGACCTCATCTTTCCTCCTAAACTCAATATAACTTTGTCTCGAAAATATTTTTGGTCATTTTTTTAATTTCTACCATGCAAAATATTTATTTTACATGTTAAAAACCCATAAGTGCTTGCATGTGCTGAAGTAGGTCAGAACTGTTTTGTTTAATAATTTAAAAATTCTGTGCTTAATCTTTGCTGAGGTTAAATAGTTTTTACATGGTTGTATAAACAGATGAAGAAAAACTGAATTCTTTAGTTCTTGCTTACTTTAATTTTGGTTCAATCTTCTCATGTAAGAGAAGATTCAGACATTCCTTTTCCATGGGGTTTTATTTAATGCTAATTTCTAACATTGTATCTGTATAACTATTCATAGTTTTTTATTACAACTTTTCCCATATTTGGTAATATATCCTTTGATTCATAATCTCAATTTATGTAAGGACCGGTGTTCTCATTTTTGCCAGGGCTCAAATTCTCTGACTGCTGGAGTGGCTGTTTTCTGAATAACACAATTAAAATCTCCAGCATGAACTCCACTGGTTCTTAGAATTTCCACATCTGTATCAAAATGCAGTTATGTCAATGTGCAAGCAGCCTTTCAGCTTTTTTAAAAGTGTTTTACCAATGGGATTCAAAATAAATTATGATCCTTAGACTTGGATTATGCAGATTTTAATGTTTTTGTGTAAGTGTAGCACTCATTGCATGTGTATTCTCAGACATGAAACTGAATGCTATATAACCAAAAGTGCATTTGGGTTATGCAAAAGGAAAGGCTAAAAAAAAAAAGGAAAAAAAAAAAAAAAGAAGTGACTGTGTGAGATCAGATCCAAGTTTTTGTTACTTAAATATATTCTTACTCTCAACTTTAACTCTGAAAAAATGCTGTAGTGTTTAAATTACATTTATGTAGATACTCCATCCCTTTGGCTCAAGCAAAGATCAGCTAGAGTATTCAGAGTTTAACCCAGTTTCAACCAAACTGTGCCTAAGGCCTGTTCATTCTGAAGACTCATGAAGTTCTGGATTGTTCGTAAGTGTTCAGTGTTGAGTCACTGCCCCCTGGAAACGGTTCATTCACAGATTAGGTTACACGTCTAGCATGGAAAATGTGTGTGTGTGTGTGTGTGTGTGTGTGTATACCTGCATATTTGTTTGTATGTTGTTTATAAGAAGCCGAAGAAATGAGTTTACTGGGCTGGGCAGCAGTGCCATGTGTATCCTCTCTTACTCCTGCAGACTGTGGGAATGTTTGTGGCAGATTATTTGTATATCTCTTTCAACCAGGATATTGCTTGATTTCCCCTCAGATTCCCTATTAGTTTTGCAGGTCAAGGAAAAATAAGAAAGAACATGGTAATACTGAGTGTTTGGGGGTTAAGCCTGTGTCCTGGTGCTTTATTTTGTATCAGAAAAATTTCTACCAACCTTCACATGACCTCAGCCTATGCAATGTGGAGAGAACTTTTGTCATCACATAACAATACCTTGAAAGACGATGGAATTCATCTCTGCAAATTCAGCTGTTACAGCTGAGTATTTCTTTGCCTGCTTTGCCTCTTCTGTGCTTTGCTGCTGACAGGGTTACTGCTTTCCTCCAAATACTACCCTTAGATAAGATGCAGTAACTGCAGTTCTGAAATCACAAGTGATGAGTATGTACAAAGGTAAAAATCCAAAGGGACAGTGGGAAGAAAAGACCACAGTACCAGAGGCATTTCTTTGTGTCTGGGTTTCCTCACAAGTGCTGCTGATTTTCCTCTACCAACTTCTAAGGGAGAAAGTGGCACAAGGCAGAAGCTCAACTATTTGATGTTTGTTCACTCGTCCGTAAAATAGGGAATATTGCATGTGTAATACTCATTTTAGGATGAATATGTTAATGCCTAAAAAGCTTTTTAAGAATGTAAAACACTATGTAAATGTGAAATATTAGCATACCTTTTTACTTTGACAAGGGCCTGAGATGCTGCAGGAGTTCATGTGCTACCCTTGAAGTAGTTCAGTGCAGGCCAAGCTGTCCCTGAGATCAGTGTCCCGAGAGAGCCTGAACTCCAACAGGCTTTTACACACTCATAACCAAGTCTTGTGAGACAGACTATTAGTATTGTCTCTTTTTCCTCCCTTATTCATTTTGGGGCTGGTTTCAATAATCAGCTTGACATACAGACTGGGGGAAGCACCTCACGCAGGACTGTTTAAATTGCACAGATCTTGCGTATGTGTGTCATCCACAGTAAAAAAAAAAACCACCCCAAAACACACAACTTTCCTCATCCCACCTCTCCCTGTATAAATTCAAGCTCAAGCTTAGTTGAAAGGTCTTTTTTGCTGGAGGGACGGAATGGGAAGTCTCAGCTATTTTGTTCATCTGAAGATGTATTAATGTCATAAAATATATATTTGCAATATCTCAAGGCAAGAGGTCAGAATAATTGGTCTGTAGTTCAATCTAGTGAGAAAGCCTTCTTGAGAGGTGGGCAGAGACAACAGGCTGCAGAAGGTATGGCACCTTTTCATTACCGCCATTCAAAAATGCTTCATCTTCTGGAGATCACAGTTTTAGGTGTTGAATAGTGTTATGATACAGCTTTTGCAGGTGGAGAGCTGTGGCTGGCACTGTTTATGTATTTCCTTGTTAATAACATAATACAACAGATACCCTTCTATTTAGAAAAGGGTTTAAAGTCTGCAGTATCTGTTGTCTTGTTTGTGTGTCACCTATTTCTATTAAATAAACTAAACCCCCTTATACTTCTCATACTGTAGCAAAATGAAAAAAATTAATTTTGGTACCCAAGAGAATCAAAGTTTGTTTGTGGGTCTTTTCCCCTCTTTTTTAATTAAAGAATGGAAACCTTTTGTTCTAGGCAGCTTCTGTGCACTCACAAAAAGTGCTGTGTCAGAAGAAGGACACTGGAAGGCCATTCAGATAAGTACCAGTACAACTGCACATTTCATGGCTCTCTACACACCAACAGTACTGTTCATCAAGGTTCTTTTAAATGTTTCATGATGTAGAAGAGATCAAAGATGTTACATTACTTGATATATTTCACCTAAATCTGGAGTTTATTTCTATTTTTTCAGAGTAGCAGTTGAACCTGAAAAAGTGTGCATTGTCATTAACAGCATCACATTTCCCATTTTTATAAATAGTCACACACTTCAGGAAGCATCAAATGTGCTTTGCCTGTGATATTACTTAATGAACCCTTCTCATGCATACTGAGTTTTAATAATACCAGGATATAATTAAAACTGGCCTGAAATGCTTTAAAATGCCACCTGAGAAGGCTTAGTGTTTATCTATATTCAGCTAATCTTCAGCCAAAGACTGCAGAGGACAGAGTCCCACCCAGTGGTTGGCTCCAAGGATTTTGTGCTCTCTGTCTTAAATTCATTCCTCCCTCCTCATGAACAGTGGAACTCTATTCCTGTAGTGCTACTGGTTTGTGATTCCTGACCATGGAAACCTAAGATTTTCCATTGTTTAGGTAAGGCTCTGCTGACATTCCTGACCTTTTAGGAAAGCTTAAAATGCTCCTTTAGTGGTTCCCCCAAGCCCTGTGTTGTTTGAAAGCATGATAAATAAAAAGTCCTAATTCTAGTTGTACTCATTCAGTTTAAAAGTAATAGCACCTTTGGTATTATTGGATAAGAAAGGCAGGATTTAGTCCAGGGACTCTGGTTTGTTGTTTTTTTGTTTTTTTTTTTATTTTATTTTATTTTTTTCAACACTGCTAGAATTACATTTTAAGTCACTTACATCAGAAAATTGAGAGTAAAACCAAATCTGAATTTAGGCTCATATTATGCTGGGATGTTTGAGCAGAATGCTGTCCTTATTTCTTTAAGTTTTTGGCAAAATTATGGTCACTTCTGAAGCACAAGGTAGAAGACAGTGAAACTGTTCCCTGATACTGAAATAATATGTATTATACATACATGTCGTGATAGAAAATTGCTTATCTTGCCCAAAAAGAGTGTTGGCAGTTTCAGTTTCCTGTGTAGCATCTTCTGTGGTTATCAAAGGGTTTTCTAACAGAAAGAATTCTTGAATTTTAAAAATGGACGGAACCAGACTCTTCTGAAGTTGAATTTATTGTTACGTTAAAGTTAACCGTAATAATAAACTGTATGTGGTGGTTTTACATCAATGGTCAGCTATAAGAACTATGCATTCTCAATTAGTGAACAGTTTAAAGGGCTATGCATTTGTAGCAGCTCTAGCAATAATATCTTGATTGTATTCTACTGACTGGGACTGTTACTCGTAATAATTCCTTTCAACCATCTTTCCTTCTGAAGCAAATACTGAATAAAAATATCAGTGCTGTTATGGATATATTGCAGAACCTTTTCATTGCTTTAGATCTATTATATTTTTAAATGTCTTTTCATGTATTTAATAATGTGTTATTACACAATACATTGGAGCCAAATACTGGGTTGTAAAACTGAGACAAAATCAAGAATGAGCACATGAATACTCCATTTTCCTTATCCCTCCTAATGAGGTGAATAGGGAGACAGGTAAAAGGTGTTAATTTTGTCCTATTCATATATCAATAGTTTTAGGAAAAAGACAGTTCAATTATTATCAATAATAACATTAGTCCCACCTCTAATTTTGCACTTACGACTTTTTTTAATATCTTAGCTGAGTTTTATGATTTTAGACTTACTCTTAATAGGTTTGGTATGTGCAAATATTGAAGATTCATAAAAGAACCAATCCATTTGGCCTCATGCTTGCCTGCAACAGAAGACAGATCACTATTTTTTAAATGTATTTTCATACAAAAAAACTTAATTCTATGAAGAATGTATGCATACTTACAGTACTTACAAGGTACAAACCCCTAAAATATTGTATAATTTGATTATTCCAATGGAAATTAACACTTAAAAATAAGTATGTATGACTGTGTATGTTTTAATTTACAATTAGGTATTTCAGTTTGGGTTTGTTTTTTTTTTTTTTAATTTCATAAATGTGCTGTGTGACTCTGCTGCATTGGGATAACCTTATAGTGTGGTATGGGACTTACCTGTTGAATAACAGTCAATATATTTTGTCTGTTTTCTTCCTGTTTGTGATGGGTTGTTTTTTGTAGGCCTTCCTTGGTAACCAGGGTCAANCTTCAATTTTCTCTTGCTGCTTTTTGCCATTTCAGGAGAGGGAGGGGGGGAATCTTTCTTGGGAGGTTTGGCTGTTGGCAGAGAGCCAACCCCAACTTTCACACTGTTCTATTATTTTTGCCAGATATTATGTGCACATTCCAAGGGTTTAAATTGTAGGATCTTTCATTTGAAGCATTTTTTGTAAATTACTAATTAAAACTATGTGTCTTTTTTTGAAAACTTGATTATGTCAACAGAAAATATTAGGTTTTGCTTATTAACAGATAACTGGATATGGTTCCGAGGCTGAGGTTACACAGAGGCATTGACTAAATTAATGGTTCTCCTTCATGTTAAAGATATCTCCATTTATTTATATGCTTCTCTCACTTTATATTTTCAATACTGCAAACTTATCTAAATCAATTTTCGTTTGGATTTACAGCTACAACAGTTAAATACAAGAAAATCAGTTTTCTTCCACAAAATGCTTCCTAGAAACTGAATGAAAGACCTGAGAAAAGAAATTTGAGTCATAAAATAGTATCTAAATTAGAATTATTTTCCTGGGGCTACGAACTGAATATGAATGTCACTTTTACCCTAATTAGTTTTTTCTCATGAACACTTTTAGCAGATTTTTTGAGATAGCTTTTGAACTAAATTTAGGTTTGGATTGCTTGTGGATGTGGTTTACCTTTTTTTAAAGGCATTTTTTTAACACTGTGCTGCAGCTGCAAGCATAGATCTAGGGGCAAAAGAGTTTCAATGCTGAGAAGATGATAAACAAATACTAATTATCTGTTTTGAAGATCTGATGATCTTATTCTCTACAAATTGTTAGCCAAGCAAAGAGAACTGGGTAGAGAATTATAAAAGCTTTTGTGAGTTTGCGAAGCATGATATTCAAATGTGTGTGTGCATAGTTTGCTAGGACTGATTTAGGGAGGTTCATGCCTTCAAATCAGTGTATCTCAGTCCTTCAGTGCTCACACACACATTTTGGAAGTGAAAGTGCTGGAATATTGCAATTTCAGTGTAATATGCTCGCATCCTGTGTAATCCCAGCCTCAGTGTTGTATATTTTGAGGTAACGGAGCCACAGGAGGTTTGTGATGGTACCTGTGTGCAGTGGGAAGGTGAACACACCTCCAGAATACCTGTGCCTGGTGTTTGAGAAGGAAATTAGGTCAGTGTTTAGTCCTTATTTCCTGAGAGCTCTGGAATGTAGTGTTTGGTGAATGCACGCTGACCTCAGGCTTTTACAAACACACAGCAAGGATTCCCTGTCTTTGGCTGTCAGGTGAGCAGCTGATACGTTGCAGAGTTCAGAAAAGCACCAAGTAACACGACAGTATCATCTCAGCCCGGCTGAAGCAGTTCTGGTCTGAGTGGTACAGCCGAGCCCTGAAGGCTGCAGGCACTCAGGGAGTCTAGTTCTGCATCAGCTTTTAAATAGAAATCCTACTGCGTTGTAGGGCTTCTGTATTTAGCTGGTTATTAATACAACTGCAGTTGTATTAATAGAATATTCTGTGAGATCTGTGAAACAGAGATGGTTTGAGTCCTGGTTATTGATTTGTAACCCAGTATGAGTTCATGCATATCTCTGTAAGAGGGGGCAGATGCAAGGGGCATCCCAGCAGCCAAGTGCCAGCAGCATCATTACCTGAACTTTTATTTTCCCACAAAACAGTTTAGAAATTGAAGTTGAAAGGTTTCCAGTCTTTAGGAAACCTAAGAATTTATGCAGAAACTGTAAAAGGAGCAGAATAAACAGAAGATTTCAAAGCATGTAACAAGTTTAAGAAAGCAGAAAAGGAAGCAATATAAGGTAATTTATGCCCTGGTTTCATTTAATATATTCAACTGAATTTGATGCTATCTTCACAAGAACTAATACATTTTATTTTAAAATAATTCAGAATTCTCTTATTGAAACTGATTATTTTACTTTCAACTCTCTCCTTATTAAAGCTAAGGAACAGTTTCCCTGAAGACATTTGCATCTATTAGCAGAGGAAATATATGTACTACTAGAAAATACTTAACCTAGGACAAATTGGTGACAGCAGGATATTGAGCAATTAAGTCTGTATACTCAGAAAGGATGTCAGGGAAAGCCTAGATAAATGTAACAGATACTTAGAGTGCTTAATTGAGCTTCTTAGACATTCTTTTTTTTTCTGAAGAAAAAAATACATGTATGTATCTATATATCTATAATCTTTTGGGATTTGACTCTGGATGCTTTTTTGGCTGTAGAATGCTTTTTGAAGACTATTCAGAGGTTTCTGTGGAAAGTAGGAGAAACACAAAAATTGGCTGTTTTCAGCAGTGTCTGACTGTAGTGAATAGGTGGGAAGGAGCAGGCGCCAAGTGCACTGACAGTCTGATGACAGAGTACACACCAACCAGAGAAAAAGGTCACTCTGAACATTTACTCTTCAGTTCTGCTCTTCCTTAAACTAGTGTCATAATTTTCTCACTTTCCAGCATTTTTAGTGTGATCAGTCTCAGCTGAAAAATGTAACTGAAGTGTATATATGCTGAAGTGTATATTTATATATAAAATCAATTTACAGTATCTTGTACAGTTTCATTCAGTTTCTATAATGTAGTTCTCAATACTGTCTTTGTTTGTGATGCTTAATATTTTCTATACTTTGAACATTTCTGTTGACTAGTATAGTGCACATAGTTATATTTTAGCCTGTTCACTCATAGGAATAAATATAATTTCATATCTCATAAAACTTAGCTAATCTTTTGATGACCTCACTGATGAATAAATACATTTTTAAGTTCATTTAATATTTGGTTCATCTTATTGTAGATGACCTGTATTTTCTATCTTGAGTCCCTAAGTTAGAATTTTTAGGTACATATCAATAACAGTAATTTATGTGCTGGAGTCTACTACTTAAGCAGACCAACAGAAGGCAATAGAGACATACATTTTAATAACTTAGAGTACATTTGTGCAACACACTATGTATGTGTACATAAATATACAGTTCAGTGCTAATGATGCTGACTCATTTGGTTCAAGGTAAATGACTGCAAACTGATTTTACGTATTCCTCATATAACATTTTGTTTGTTTTAATTTTATGTCTGTTTTTACTTTATTTTTTACCCCTATTCCACTGACTTGTTATGGTCTCCATGTGCTTAACTGATGACACATTTAATTACTTTCTGATATGCTTACCTGATAATACATTTCAGGCTAATTCTCTAAGTTTTTCTTCAGATATGAAAAGTAAATAATATTTTGCAGTGCAATACTATTTGAAGGTGTTTTGCCTTCAGTGTTACCAAAATAGGTGTTTTTTCCTGGTAGAATTCCTGTGTTTTTAATTTAACAGCATTATTAAATCTCAATCGTCATTGTGTTGAAGAAATTGATGACTGGGAACAGGCTGACTAATTCACATCATGCTGCTGAATGCTGAGTATCTTTATATAATAGCCAGTTACTGCCAAAGATATGAACCTTACACCAGACTGACACACGGAAAGCAGATTGTCCTCATGTTCCAACCAGAACTGAAGTGATAGCAACTACAGAAGTATCTGTATTTCAGTAGAAGATTAAGTATTTTTACTTTATTAGTGTACATATTTTCTGTCTGATATTTGACA
>VXBX01006414.1:328870-345397 GCA_013400415.1 Scytalopus superciliaris | reverse complement strand
CCAAAGAACCCCAGCTAAAATGTTATTTTTACTTCCCTTGATAATTCCTATGGAAATATTACGGTCATGGAGAATCCAAGAGGCTTTTTCACCTTGGGATGCTTTGAACAGAGGCATTCTCTTGCATGAGATCTGACCTTGTGAAGAAAATTATGGTGTAAAGAGGTTCTTTATTAAAAGGAATAGCTTTGAATGACTTACAGTCTTATTTTCAGCTTATAACTTTGCTATCATTACTGCTCAAAATTGGCAGAAGATTGATTAGTTTTGCAATGAATATTTATTTAAACTTGAGCTAGAAGAAGACTACTAGTAACTAGATCCTTCTTTTCAAGAAATGGATGCACATTAAATGAGCAACACTTCTACAGGTGGCTTTCTGAGCCATACTTATTCAACTAGCTATGAATGGATTTAAAGACATTTTTTATTTAGGATTACTGCATAGAAAAACTTGCATTTTATAGTTAAGCAGGTACAGAATTACCCAGAGGTGTAAAGAGGCTGTGTGCCTTCCCAGATTCCCGTGGCTTTTCCCCTCCATCTCTTCCAGCAGACAAGTTACACCAGCATTTGCTGTGTGTGCTGTTTGGGTATCAGTGGTAACAGTTCACTGCCTTGATCAGAGATGGTTGTGCCAAAACATTTGTTTCAGAAGGCTGAATTATGTTTCCCTCTCATTTCACGGACTTGGCAAATATGTTGTATTTTGCTTAGGGCGAGAAGTGTTTCTGCTGAGGAAGCTGTTCCGTGTTTGCAGATATTAAGCTTATGGTGATCAACACTACTGGAGATAAATCGCAGAGATAGGACAAAAACTGGGGATGTTGTATCAGTTGAGTTGCACCCATATCTAATTCAGTAATGCAAAGGGGAGACACTATTTTCTCATTTTTAATTACTTCATTTTCTGAAGTAAGTGTGCCATTTAACAGTCTAAAGACTGTTTTGTGTGCAGTTGTTCTGTTTTCAAAGTGAATGGATTCTGTGCCTACATATTGGTTGTAGGTTATTGTACTCATCCAAGCTAATATTTTGAGCACCTGCTGATCAGCCCAAGTGATTTCTGAAATGAAACAAAAATGTTCATAATGCCAAATACAGAAAAGATCAATGCCTGATCACTGATCTTGATCCAAGTTATTCTCAGAAATGTACTACAAACACAAATTTCTGACTTTCAATACAATTCAGACCTTACTTACTATTCTGTTGCTAACAAATGAACTGGAAGAGAACCCAGCTCTTTAAAAAAGATACATTGGATTTACTATACTAGGAATAACAAAATGCTGACCATAAGCATATTTATGACACAGCAGTAGATAAAACAATGATGATAAAGCAATATACTACTGGCTTAGAAATCTAAGGTAGTAACTTAGAGGTGGCTGATTTTGAAACGTTTTGTCTCTTTCTTTGAGAATTGTGGGTTTCATATCACAGATATTTTTTCCCTATTTTATTCAGAACCAGAAATGAGATAAAAGTGAGTGACTCAACTTAGCTTAAAAAATTAATTTCCAAACACACATACAAAATGAGCAACAAAAAGCAAGACAAGGAATGAACGCCATATCATAGTGTTAAAACACTGAGGTGGTTTCTGTCATATTTCTGTTCTCTTTCCTTTTTTAAAATATTTAATAAATATGAGTCAACTGAGTTCCATGTATGTTTTTATTGTTATCCTACTTTTGCTTACTTTAGATTACATTATGCATGTGCAACTTTTTAAGTGGAATAGAAGCTGATGGAAAAAAAGAAATTAAAGCAAATCTGAGTGAGGAAGGAAAATAGTTGAAAAATGGTGTCCCTGATTTCCCAAAGGTGCTGATTTCCCAAAGGTGCTGGTAAAAGTGACACTGGTTCCCTGTCCTGCTGTTACCATCAGCTTTACCTGTCATTTTTATTTACATGGATGGAAGGGCTTTAGATGCATCCAGTGGGTGGAACAATATGCAGACAGAGAGAAGCATCTCATTCACAAATTGGAAACTGGATAGAATCTGTAGAATTTTGTTAGCACTATTTCACCGTAGGTAAGAATGCATAATTAATTGTAGCTGTTTTAGAAATTCATGTTTTCATTGGGCCCAGGGAATGACAGACAGGTCTGCCCCTCTATGCTAGTGCCATTCACTCTTTTCCCTCTGACAGTTCTGTGACTGTGAAGTAAAGGCTGAAAGTTATAGATCAGAATTGTGCACGAACACAGTTCTGTTTCAGGTTCCTTATCTGAAGAGCTTCCCAATCTTGAGTAGCCACTGTGACTTGTGTCTTTTAATCCAGGTCTTAAGAAATTATGCTAAGTCTATCTGGTAAAAACATTTGCCAAAGTCTTCAAATGAGATTCTTTGTTTCATTTTAAATGAACAAATTTTAGTGGATGCTTCTAAACATCCTCTGTTTCCTAGGAGGTGTCTGGAAAGCTTAAGGAACTCTCATAGTCACAGACGCAAGTAAGTCAAAATTTTGGTTTAATTGCTGAAAATTTGATTTAATAATTCCTGAAATTCAACAGGATAGTAAACGGAATTATACCACTCAGACTGTTTTGACATAAAGAAATGTGTAAGTAGTAGCAGCTGTTCAAAATCTGTACGCTGGCCCTGTGTGTCTCTGGAAGTCAGAAATGAGCTTAATTTCTGTGGCACGTTCATTCTTACCTGTTTAGGCACTGCCAGGGAAAGTAACAGCTATAATTGTCCACCAGGACTTCGCCTGCAATCATCAGGTTTTCATATCCAGCCACATACAGCTGCTGGATTTTCCAGCTACTACTCACTTGGCATAGGGTTGAGTCGAAATGTGCATGCACAATGGTTAGTGCTCTGTGCCACACACTTGTCTACAGCTGGAATTGGGGTGGTTTTGTACTTATTTGGAGAGAGATAAAAAATAACAATTTGAACAGTGAGAGGTTTCGCCTACTCTTGTTGTATGTATAGATGTCAAAGAGAGAAAAAGCTACTTTAATCATAGCCTGTCAGTTTAAATGTAGGGCTTTTTATGTCGCATTTTTCTGAGAAAATACATATAGTACTTCATCACACGATCATGTAAGTACCACACAGGAAAACCTGCAGAAAACTGTTGCCATAGTCTAGATTTTGAGCAAATAGCCTAGCAAGACATTTTCATTTTCAAAAGTCAAACCTGCCATTATATTTATGGCTTTGTTTAGATTCTGGGTTTTTTTTATTTCTGTACATCTCCATCTAGAGTTTACAAAGAAAATAGACCTGCTGTGATGTGAACCCCAAAGGAAAGATATGCTGCCTCTGTAATATACTGAAATGTCAGGAAATCATTTATTGAGCCACTGGTGCCTTTAGTGGCTGGTTATAATTTGCTTTGCTGTCTGATAATGTGTGTGTTTGTAGATCAATTATCTCAAGAGCTCTTCGGAGCCATAAGGTCATCTTTCGCATATTTGTCAGATCCTTCTGTTCAGAGATGCCAAGTAGCACATTTTTCTTCCACAACTTAATAGATCATCTCTCAAAGTAAGTGAAGAAAGAGACTATCTAGTGATGGCAGTACTCTCAATGTTGTAGCTTTGCTATGCTTTATATATATATATATATATATATTTATAATTAACAAATTGTAGGAAGGAGCTTTACCTAAACAAAGTTGCCTGTAGCTTCTTTCAGATTGGTGGTTGTTAATTCACTTCTGAGCATATTTATTCAAATATCAGTATTTTAATCTTGCCTGCATCCAGGTGGACACAAGAGTCTTGTGATGCCAGTATAATTTCTCTTAGTGGTCTGAGACTGAACAGACCTTCTGGGAAGGAGCCCAGACTTTAATGCCAAGAACAGGACTTGTGAACACCAACACTACTTGCTTTTCTCTTGGGACTGTAGCATTTAATGTGGTTTTACTGTGAGTTAAGGAGATGGAAGAAAGAAAGGGAAATGAATTCACAGTACGTTAAACAGATGAAATTATTTAATTCAAAATCAAATAGTAATAATAATTTAATAGCACCTTTACTGGAAAATTTTAAGGCACTTTGCAAACATTAATTGTGTGAGAGAGGGACAAAGGTGCAAAAGGATAGTTAAATTATATGTGATTAACTTAGGTAGAGAAAGCTAAAGTAATACCATAATATTTCATCTTGACAGGAGGATTTCTGCTGAGAACAGTCCTAAAAATCAGCTCTAGTTTACGTGAGTTTTACACTAATATATAGATTTACATGAGGGGGCAGTGGGTTGCTTCTGACATGTCTGATATTGTGCAGCTGATCCTCTTGACAGACTGATCTGTGACCCAGTGGCGGGCTGAAGGGTGACCTCAGGCATGCCACTGTCACGCTGGCGTGCTCATTGCCACACTGAAAATGGAGTCCACAGAGCTGGGGGTTCAATGCAAGAAGAGGGGGAGAAGGGCAGAAGAATAGCAACTGAGGGTGGAACAGCAATGGGATATCCTCAGCCAATGCCCGTGCTGGCCTTGATGCTGAAAAACCTCAGGATAAAAGGGAAACTGCTCAGAAACAATTTATCTTTAAGCAGCAACGGTATTTATTGCCAGCGTTGGGGAGCTGGCCAGTTCGCACTGGACAAACTAGCTCCAAATCATCAGTGCAAAACAAGCCATTTTATACATTCTTGAAACATGATTGCAACCTCTACTATACATATTAATGAGATTACAAGAGCTAATTGTACATGTTAATGACTAGGCAGAGTTTAGGCAGAGCTTGGGCGGAGCCTTCCAGAATCTTCTTTTGGCTCAACTTTTAGGTGGTCTTCTGCTCTTGCTTCATCCCCTGGTGGCCATTTTGGATACTCTTCATCAGCTTGACCTGACCCAGATTCTTCAAGCATAAAAAGTCCTGGCTCTGGGCCTCCTATATTTACTTTACACATCAAAATCTACTAGATTTGTGGCTGTGTATTCTATTGTGTTTTACTCCTACTATTCTTTCTATAAGGAACAGACTCTGGTATAGTGAACAGGGCATTGGACTCTTCCTTGTGAAGAGAAAGCCATGTGTTTTGCCTTGCTGTAAATAAAATGTATATACTTTAACCATGAACTTGAGGACAAGTGAAGGAAAAGTATGGTAAAATTGATCTATAGTCAAACTATACGTGTTTGCCACCTCTGATGTTCTGGTTTAGTGGGAGCTTTACTTGTGAAGCTCTTTTTCATTACCTGCTTGAAATTAAAACTTGAAATCTTTATGGAGTGTGTCAGTAAATTAAAAAGATAGAAAAAAAAGAATTTGGAAAACAAGATTATGTAATAGTCATTCATGTAATCTGAAAACATACAGAACATATTAATAGAATTTACCTGGCGCATAATTGCGGATTGGATTAGTTTTTGTTTGTTTGTTTGTTTTATTTCTGAGAGATTTTAGATCCAAATCTTATAATACCTTGAGGAGAAGGGAGAGGCAGAACCAGAAAACAAAATACATTTCTGGCTTTAGAAAGCTGGCTTTGGAGCTGCCTGTTTCAGCCTTTTCACAGTAGGTCTAATGTATATTTATGGAGGCCACTGAGGGAAAAACAGTATCTTGTTTTGGATCTTTAAAGCCTGATGCAGCTAACAGCTAATTTGCTTTGAGGTCCCTTGGAGTGTTGAATTTAATTTATCAAAAGCAAATTAATATGAAATAGTAAAATGACTATTAAAGTGGAAGTAAAAATAAATTATTGAAACATACCAACAGAGGAAAATAAAGCAGATAAATTCTGAAGTTTGTGGGATGCTTCTCCTTTTAATGACATGAATCATAATTGCTATTAGACTGGTGATGGGGCAGTATTTTCTCTTTTGTTGTCGCCAGTAAATTTAGAGAGTGGAAATATGTGGAAATAAGGTCACGCAATCCAAACTGATATCATACAAAGTGGCTTTATCTGTATAACTAATCGTTAAATGTACCTAAGAAAAGATTTTCAATGTGTGTCTGTACGTTTTATAATAATGCAAGTAATATTCTTTTTAGTTTTTTATTCAGGTGTCTTCTGTTTTATCTTTAAACCTTTGATTATGTGTGCATGCCATTTTTGTAAGTTTTCCATGAATTTTTGAGTCCTGGGAGTTCACACTTAGAAAAAAATCAGTGCTGTCACTCTCTGAGCAGTATTTTTTCTGTAATATTTGCATTAGTCTTAACATGGAGCAGAGAAAATACGATCAGGGCACTTAGCTAGATTTCTGCGAACAGAAATCCTAATCCCAAGGTTGTCCTCTTTTTTGAGATGAGCTTGATCACAAGTTCCAAATATAGCTTGAAGATCAGACCCTTGAAGGCAAGTATTTGTGCTCAGTGGATTGATTAGTCATTTGTTAACGTCATCAAATATTTCTGAATATAAATTCATGACCTGGACAAAGTCCCCTCAGTCTGCACAAGAATTAATGTCGAGGTCAGAACTTAGTCAGTGTTAATCATTTTCTTAGCATTGAGGACTAGGAAGTCCCCAGCGCTGGTCAATTGGATTTGCTGGGTGTGTGCAGTCTGTCAATATTTCTTAGACTTATATCTGATTCTTTAAAGTCCTTCCCAGAATTTATTTCATGGATAGAACTGCTTTTGCTACTACAACAAAGAAACATCATCAGAGGTTTTGTTTTATGACAAATTAGGTTCATAGTTC
The DNA here is from genome assembly GCA_013400415.1 of Scytalopus superciliaris. NCBI lineage: Eukaryota > Metazoa > Chordata > Aves > Passeriformes > Rhinocryptidae > Scytalopus > Scytalopus superciliaris. The sequence continues at coordinate 338,762 of VXBX01006414.1, read as the reverse complement.
AAACTACTCAATGCCTATCCCCTTTAATGTCATCCGAAGTCTGTGTCAGATAAAATTTGTAGTTAAAATGATTGAAACAAATTCTGGTTGAGAATGAAAACAAGCACAGCAAGATTGTGGTTTTCTTCATGCAGATGAGGGAAATTTAAATTGGGATGTTAAGTCAAAATTGCAGGTTAAAGTCTCTTTGGGATCCTATTTACAGGGATTGGGAACCAAGGCTTTAGGAGGAATGGTCACCCTGAGCACATGAAAGCAACAATTTTGAGTTCACCAGGAAAATGTATTTTCCAGTTGGGCTTTTTTCGGTTGAACCTTTGCTATTTTTTCAGTGTAGATATTCTAGATTGCTACTTCACTTTCGTAATAGGAAGGCTCAGCTTTTAAAAACAATTAATAAAACTGCAAACATTTTTAATAAGGAAAACTTAATTTTTGAGTTGCTTGTGACTTTTTTGGAGTATTTGTTCATTTTTCCTTTTTACTGTTTCTTGTAATTGTGTTGAACTTTCATTGTATACCTTGATGTTTTCTGCTCAGAAAAAGTGTTACTTGGAAAATCACTGAACATTTTGTAGTTTAGCATTGAAATAGAAATCAGATATTTTAGATTGAAATACCAAACCAGTATTGTAATGAGTCACATTTGAGTTATGTTTTTCTTTCTAAGTGTGTAATGGGCCATCATCCCTGCCTTTTTGTGCTGCCATTTGTATAACATCCACCTCAAAGAGCAAATCAATATATATGCATTTTATTTTAAAAATAAAGAATAAAGCATGTAGTTAATTAAAATTGTATGAAATTTTAATGCCACCTACATTGCTTTATCAGAATTAATATTTTTGCTCTCTTTATCATTCTTGCTTGGTACTTTTTTTATATAACAAGAAAAATGTTGCTTGTTGATTTTTCTCATGCTGATCATGAATTCAATAGGGATCAGCTCCTGCCAGTAAAGGCTGCATATTTATGCTATTGATCTGTGAGGGAGGGAAGCTGAGGGCTGTTTGTATTGTGCTATAAAATTAATAAATAATGATTCATTAGGACAGCACGCTGCAGTTCACGGGTGAGCAGTAATTTGGTATGAGGGTTGTATTTCTGTTCCAGATGTGCTCAGGGTGCCACAGCAGGGCAGCGCTGCTCTCACCGTACCCGTGAGCACTGCCCTATTCTGTCCTCTGGGATTTGCCCTCCAGCAGGGTGGGCAGGTGAAGCAACAGAAGGCAGACAGTGAGTCTGCTCTGCCCTCTCTCTGGGGACTCTTCTTCTGCAGCAAAACAATGAGAAGGTCTGTGCATGGGTGTGCTGGGAATCCTCAGGTTCCAGCACACCACTGGGGCCTCTTGGTCTTTGTTGGCTAAGACAAGGGAATCATCTTTGCCATATGCTTTTTGTCACACATAAAATGCACTGAGACCATCAACCTGATCCTACTATGGAGTGTGAAGTCAAGAAAAAATATTACACAACAGTTTCCAGCCACCAGCAGCACCAGGGTCCCTTTTCCAGATTATCTGATATTGCTATAATTGCTATTGTTATTCTGAAATATTTCACTTCTTTGGGGACTGTTTGGCTCTTTTGAGTTTTTGGCAATAATTGTGCCCATCCTTTATACAGCCCTGATTCAGTCCTTCCTTAGGCAGAATTTAGTTGATACAGAGTGTAAAAATCTGAGCTTCAAGGACACAACTGGGAATTACTCAGCAGGCATTATAAAATATATTGAAACTGGAGGGACATTTAGAGTATGTTTTAAATTTGGCTGCATTGGAAATTTGTATTTTAACTAATTTTTGAATTATCAGAGAATTTGCCAGCATTGGCACCCAATGTGGTCTTGCAGAGTGTTGTGTGGTAGTTGCGCTCATTCCAGCAATTGCTTCCTCCTTTCAATTCAGAAACACTGAACAGGTTGGAGCATGTGAGTGGTGGAAAAGTCACATAAAATAAATGTGAAAGCACTGATATGCCCAAGGGCACTTATATTAGCAAGGATTTGATACTGACATGACCCACAGATCTTTAGGATCACAACATGCAAGCCACAGGGAGGTGGTATGCAGGGAGACCTGGATGCAGAGGACAATACCAGCTATGGACTGAACTTAGGGATTCCAGCGCTTTTAATTAATTGAGAAATATTTAGGTGTATAGTATCTGGTGTCAGCCTTTATGTGTGATGTACCTGAGGGCACTGTCCTTGTGGTGGGCCAGAATCAGAGTTTAAAGATGAACAGAAGGAAAATGTAGCAGTATATAGTAGGTATGCATACATCAAAACTAGTAACAACACTGCCACTTGCTGTGATTGACAGATTCCTTGTTTAAAGAACCGGCTGATATCTCTGACAACTCCACTGTTTCAGTGACTTTTCATTTCTTTCATTATTATCTTCTCTAGTCTACTTCCAGACTAAAAACTGTATAGCTTACATACTTCTGAATTTCGGTGGACTTCATCCCTGGTAATTAACCCTTGCTAGTGGCTTTGGAGGATAGACAGGAGAATGAATAACAGCATTGCTAGTACAGTATGTCACTACACAAAGAACAGAAGGAGAGAGACAGATTGTCTGTGTGGTGCAGCAATAGCCAAATATTTACTTTTTTTTGCAGCAAAGCAGAGCTTTGAGTAGTCATCTTCTCAGCATGAGGACTGAAGTTAGAAACTTGATCTTTTCAGTGTAATTGAGACACTACTACTGATGTAAAAAATTTGAAGGTAATCACCTTTTCTGTTTTATTCTTAAAATATTTTGGTTTAGGTTTGTTCATTTTCAGGACCTGCAGGTTGTCAAGAGTGATTCCTATGGCAAGCTGACAGTCTGGAGAGTAGACAGGAACTTCACCGAAGCTCTGTATGCTCCTCAAATGAGAAAAAAGAGTGCTTTGAGTTTTGCAGAGCAGTAGATTTTTCTATATGATGAAGCATTGATGGAAAAGAAACACTGGGAAAGTTGCCAATAGAATTTCAGGTACTGGTACAGGTAAACTAAATTACAAAAATATAAATCATAAAGGAAGGAAGGAACCAAATTAATGCTACACAAATATTTCATGCCTCCTCTCCTTTGAACTGTTATCTTCTAACTGCACAATTTCCTATATTACAATTTTGCTTTTGCTCTTCTATGGAACTTTCTGCTAATTCCTGCCTTTTCCCAGGTGGGGGAGGAATGGGAGGCTGCCTGTTTTGTCCACTGGGTTTTCAGGTGGGACTCTTGCAAACACTTCTATGAACTGTCTGGAGTCACCCAGAGGATGGTGTGTGTGGAACCCTCTCAGTGAGGGGTAAAAGATGGTTCTAGTTTCTGCTTTCAGTTCATGGTATCTCCTGAGACTGGTGCTGACAATGTCCCAAACCTTAACTGCTAGTTGCACTGGAAATCTGAGACAACCTTTGAGGCTTGTAAGATACGCGAGCTTTTCATGGTGTGAGCAGAGGATGTAAGAGCTCTGTCAAGATGTGGTGGGCTCCTGGAGGAATTTCCCGAGTCAGAGGCAAACTTAGCCCATATGTGGTGAAATATGTTGCTTCCCTGGCTTATATTCACAGCCTGCTAGAAAACATTCTGACATCTTCCTGTTATTTGTTTGAGAATAAAAACATTTCTGCATGTGCTGTGAGTGTGTTCCCCTTTGGAGGTCTCTGCCACAGAAACGGCTCATCTCCCCATCCTCTCAGCCTTTACCATGTCAGGGTCTGGGGAATCAGGTAGCAATGATAGGGGACAGGGAGTTCTAATGCACAAACATTCAGCTGCTGTCAGCAGGAAATGTCCTGTCAATACTGGCAATAAGTAATGTGCTAAAGATTTACTGTCTTGACCACAGCGGGGTGGAAACCTGCAGCGGGTGGATGGCTGTACATACTCAGGTCACCTGCGATTACTTTGATGAACGTGTGTAGCATACTTGGTCTGCAACATTACATTGAGTTGAGGGGAGTCTGTAGTAACGGGTAAACCCTGAAAAAAATGTTTTTCACCATTAACAGATAAAATAACAGTTAAATAATTGAGCATAGGAGGCATCAGCACTGTTGTTTTCATTTTTTCTTAAGTTTCTATCAGAGTACCCCACATTGAACTGAAAAGCTTCTGGTTATGCTGTTTGAAGTAGAAAAAAATGGATGGAAAAGAGTGGTTGCCCTCTGGTTATTGTGATTTTGTATTTCTTTTTATTAGTTAAAATTTACATTGTTCATTTTCGGGTTGTGCAGTTATTTATTTTTCTTCAACATTAAATTACGTTGGATTTTTATGTGATGCTTTTGAACAACTGGGAGAAAACACACTTGTCTTTTACAGCCACCCTTTTTATTGTTCTGTATATTATCAGCTTGTCTGGTATTTGAAATCTGCCTATCTTAAAGTGCACTAACAGAGGCTGCAAGTTCGTAATCATAGAATCATATAATATTTTGGGTTAGGAGGGTCCTTTAAAGGCCATCTAGTCCAATCCCCCTGCAATGATCAGGGGCATCTTCAAACAGATCAGGTTATTCAGAGCCCACATCAATCTGACTGTGAGTATTTCCAGAGATGGGACACCTCCCACCTGTTCCAGTGCCTCCCCACTCTCACAGGGCAGAATCTCTTCCTTATATCTAATCTAAATCTATCCTCTTCTACTTTGAAGCCATTCCCCCTTGTTCTATCACTTCATGCCCTTGCAAAAGGTCTGTCTAGTTCCACTGTAGGCTCCCCATAGTTTGGAAGGTTGCTGCGTTACCCTGGCACCTTCTCTTCTCCAACCCAACTCTCTCAGTCTGTCTTCATAAGAGAGGTCTTCCAGCCCCCTGATCACCACCCTGCCCCTCTGCCGAGCTCACTCCAACAGGTCCATGTCCTTCTCATGCTGGGGGCTGCAGAGGTGGATGCAGCATTCCAGGTGGGATCTCATGAGCGTGGAGTAAAGGGACAGTGTGCAAACACTGTCATCTTTCACAGCAAGAACTTTTATGTTTATCTGTTTTCTTAAAATCCTGGGTAACTACAGAAACATGGAAGACTGCCTCTGCCACCCCTAAATAAATAGATTTGTTTGCAAATCCATGCTGACTTCCACCAATCACCTCCTTGTCCTTCCTATGTTTGGAAATACTTTCTAGAAGGGTTCATCACCTTCCATTGATTGAGGGATGGCTGACTTGCTGGCAGCTGCTTGGATCTTCCTTCTTACACTTAACAGACTTGTGTAACTAGGCTACTAAAGCACAGGTGCTGGGTCTTTAAATTTTGTCTATACAGGATAATTCATAGAATTTGACATTGTAGATGTAAACTTTTCCATTAATTGACAATATGCCTTTATGCCAGTTACTGTTTTGTCATTTAGAGCACTGGTGGATTATTCTTCACTTCGTTCAAAAAAGTATCTGAAGAAAACTAATAAATTTCTATCTTCATTCCATTCTGCTTGGCATTACACTATTTTTAGGCAGTGGAACAGCCACTCTAGGAGGCACTTTCTGGGCAGTTCCCTTAGTGTCCTGAATTTTAAAGTGCCTCCAAACTGCCCTGAGCAAACTCCCCGCTTCCCCCCTTTGCTTGCATTTATTGTTAAAGCAAATTGCCTGTTCCAACCCCAATATCTGTATTTGTGTACCTTAACTGGGGCCCCGAGTACCCGTGTAAAGAACCCCATGGCGGCTCCATCTGTGCCCGGGCTGTAACAAATCCCTAGAGCAACATAGTACCCCGAGGGACACTTTTAATCATTCCTTCTAATAGATACGTGAGTTCCTGTGTCCTCTAAGATAGCCATGCCCCCTTCGCATTTCTGACCTACATCAGTTACTGTTTCAATAATAAATTCCATTTCAGTGGTTGCTGCTGAGCAAAAGGTGCAAAAGGAAATCCTGTATCCCAAATTAACTGATTTTCACAGTTTAATCATATGCACATTTTACTAACCACTTTTCCAAACCCAGACTTCTTTTAAACTGGAAGGGTTCTACAAAGGTCTTTTGGACTAAGTGTAAAATCCAGACAAAAGTCAGTGTGATCTTTATTCTGATTTTACAAATTAATGGCTAGTATTGCTCATGTTATAAACATGAAGAACATGAATAGTCTTCATGTTTCAGGGTCAAAATTAGGTCATATTTCAGTGTATATGTTGCAGTTCCTTCTCTGTCTGTGGTACTTTAAAGCAGAGTGATATGTATCCCAGGTGTTGGCCTGTTCTTGAACAACTGGATTGTAGTGGGGATTATAGAAGAGGTCTGTTACCCATCTGCTTACACAGAGGGGGACCATGGCTTCAGGATTGTGGAAGCAATTCTCAAGATTGTTTTATCTCAGGACATTTAAATATATCTTTTAGAATATTTTTCTGATATTGTAAGTGAAAGGACAAGTGAGAGAAACGTGTTTTTCAGTAAATAACAAGGGCACCCTATGCCTTTTCTGACAGCACGAAGCAAAGCACAGACCATTGTTCTTGACCATCATGCCTTTCCATCTCTAATCCATGCTGTTATCTGGGCACTGTGCCGCATGCCAGCCACATTCTAGATGCGGCACAGGGGATCCTGCTAGGAAACTTGCTGGAAATGGAGTGCCATGTCACTCTTCACAAGAGAGACAAGTTCTGGAATTTGGCTTTGTCCCCTTTTCTGTATGAACTTCTTTTGGGGAAAAAAAATAGGGAATATAAATATAACGATCACTGGAATACAGAGAGCTAGTAGCACTGAGTCAGTCTTGTAGTGTGTGGAAAACTTTTGCAATGCCAGCTAGTTGTTTGGGGTTTTTTTAACTGTGATTGTTAAACTAGTTGAAATGTCATCTGCATTCAGCTGTGAGAGAAGATAAATCCTCTTGCCTTCAGCCTTCTCACAAAGAGACAAATACTCAATAGCAGCAATAAACAATTCAATTAAATACAGTGCAACACAGCATAGTTGAATTAAAAATTATGAAAACTGATTCAAAGTGGAAAAAGAGGATCTAATTTAGAGCAGACAAGAGAGGAGACATCATTCTTTCTATTCTTACCTGGTTGTTGTAAGATAATACATGCCTGTATGCCAGAAGGAACAGAAGACAAGCAGATGTATTTTGTTCTTTTCTTAGTAGGATATACAGAAAAAAATGAAAGTAATAGCTTAAAGGTTTTTCCAAAAACTTGGAATACCAGTAAATGAAACTTCAATTTATTGTTTTCTTTCTGAATGTTGTGATGGTTGCGAAGCAGCCAGAGCTGAGGAGAGCTTAATCTCTGAGACACCAGATAATGTTCTTAACTAAATACCTGCTTGGAAGGTGTGGAGAAAGCAATGTGAAGCAGTTTTTTCCTGTTCTATTTTATGGCCACACATAGTGATTCTTAGTTTCTGGAGTTCCATGTTCCTCACATTTCATGAATCTTCAGCATGATTTACGCTTTTTGGTTTGTTGGGTTATTTGTGTGCTTTTGTCTTGTAGACAATTTTAGACTAATTCTATGCAAGGCAGAGAGAGGTGCAGCCCCTGCAAAGGCAGGGGAGGTCTCAGAGCCAGTGTGCTCAGATGTGCCATCGCTGCTCCTGCAAGCACAGTGATTGCAGACACAGACCTGGAGAGAACACAGGTGTGTAAAGCCTTCACTTAAACAGGGTGGAATAAATAGAGGGAAAGTTTGTGAGGGAATGGATGGTGTCCTTGAGCTTCTCTCCCTGGAAAACTCCAAATCTGATGGTGTGCTGTGTTGCAGCCAGAAGACCGGGAGCAGTAGGAACTCAGGTATTTGGAGCTTGAGGCCAGAGTGGCTTAAAGTTTTTGGGTGTTTTGTGGTCTGTGTGTGTGTGTTTGCTGTGGATGCTGCTCTGACTTCTGATGAGAAACTCAGGATCCTCAGTCTAGAAGGGAATGAAAAGCAAAATTTCAAAAGTAAAAAAGTGATAGTCATATTTTTGAGGGATTCTTTAACTTTGAAGGTGCAAAGGGCATTGTTTTTTACCTTTTGTTACATCCTGCTCTGGTGGTATGAATTTGGACCTAAGTCATGTAAGTCTTTAAACGTTTCAGACTTGAATCTTGTGGTTATACAAGTATTTAAGATCAAAAGTAATTCTGTTACATGTTCTTTTTGCCTCCTGAATGCCAGGAGAGGATACCTGGCTGAGGTTGTCAGGATGTGGGGCAGGCAGTTTGCAATTCCCTTTCCTCTGTAGGTGAGAAATAGAGGTGTGTTGCTGCAAACTGTACCAAGTAGCTGTGAAAGGGTCATTAGAAGGAGGGTAGGAGAAATAAAGGAGATAAGTGGTACAGAAAAGCATGTTAGTGAGCACGGATTTGGGGAGGGTGGTTCCAAACTTGTGCTCTACTGATGTCTAAACACTGATGCCTTACTTTAGTAACCCTCATTGAGGGGCTGAATTGCAGAAAATTATAAATAAATATAAGTGGGTTACTGCATGTGTTGATCTAACAGTCAGTAGGGTTTGGGGGAAGAGCTGAAAGTGTGTTTTTGTAATGGGTGTGAAAGGCCATGGTACCTTTACCTTCAGTGAAGGACCTTTGACCTACAAAAGTCTATGATAAATCCGTATTTCCAGAGTTTCAGTTTTGCAAGGAAAACAAACCCTTCTGGCCTTGTGGTTGCAGAGATAACAGTTCAAGGTGAGACTGAGGTGGACTCATTCACTCCTTAACTGTGTTAGTGGCTTAAGAGTGTGGGGGTTTTTGCCACTCTGCATGAGCTTTGCTAAAGGGTCAATTCGAAGGCTCCTTGGTGACAGTGAATGTTCAGTGACTCTTGGCTGAAGGATGGGAAACAAAAGAGAGCAGGAAGTAGCAAAGGGAGCACTGAGAATTAAGGTTGGAAAGACAAATGTAGGAGTAAGATTCTTATGCCTCATCTTCACACCTGTGGTATAGCTAGGAGTTGATGAAGAGGATGATTTAGGTGTGTGTCTAATTTGGGGAAAAGTACTCTACATTTTTTGGCCAGGTTATTTTAAAGTTTTTAAATTGGCGATCCTTAATTAGAGGTGTGATGTAGGTGTGTTACTCATGTTTCAAATGGCTAGAAATGCTTTTTGTAAAACCAGAGACACAAGACTTGGTGTTTTTATCAGCCTCAGGGTGTTCAAGAACACAAAAACTACCTTCTGCTTTTTTTGTATGCTCTTTGAAAAATATTTCTCTAAGCAGTGAAAGAAAAGGAAAATAAATGGGGAGAGATGAGGACAGAAGACTTTCAATTTTGGACTTGATTAGCCTACCTACCAAGCTCCAAGTTTTTCTAGTCATGTTCTCTTGGTTGCTTTCCTTTCAAAATGCAGAAGATGATAAAGAAGGAAGTGTCAGCAATATCATAAAATACTGGTAGTCTGTAATCCATTTCAGTAAGGAAAGTTTTTTTGTATGTCTTCCATTCTCCTCTGGTACACAGTCCAGAAAGTCAGGAAAGTACAAAGTTACATACTAGGAGAACTTCAATAGAAGCAAATGTTTCTGATTAGTCAAGTATACTTATTGTAACAGCAGTAAAAAAGAAACAATCCCCATTATGACCAATGTGCAGTAGTTACAAACCCTCTTATATCTGGGAGAATGTGTCTGAAGAGAAAATATGCAGGGCAAGACTTAATGCAGTTCGTGGTGATCTGTATCAGATCTGAGATCTGCCTCACTTCACTGAGTCTGTTCTCACTTCTATAGTTATTGTGCCTAAACTGAGTAAAAATGTAGAATGAGGATTAGGAATCTGGAAAAGAATAAACCATGCTGGAAGGAAAAAAACAACCAACCAGGTTTTGGTGGTTTTTTTTGTTTGTTTGTTTGTTTGTGGTTTTTTTGTTCCTGTTTGTTTGTTTGTTTGTTTGTTTTTTGGGGAATTTTTTTGTTTGTTTGTTTTTTGGGGAATTTTTTTGTTTGTTTGTTTTTTGGGG